>RZGM01000036.1:89319-327894 GCA_027886205.1 Fusarium piperis
TTGCTCCCGCCAGGGCTTGAACCTGAGACCTTCGCATCACCGATATTACAGTGTAAACTGAAGTATTAGTACGACGCTCTAACCAACTGAGCTACGGAAGCCGACTGGGTGGAAGAACGGATGACCCGCTCTTGGTTAGGGGTGGTAGGCATCAGTCAGGCTAACAAGGAAGAGCGAGACTGGAAGGCATTCATTCAACCGTGATGTGAGAGGGAGGCAGAGGCATTGTCAAGAGTTGAGGGTGCATTGCTCGTCATTAGCTGCATTAGCGGTTGTGCTACTGATTCAATGCACAGCCAAGGCCTCGTCCCAAACCCAAAATCGCCACGTATCGAGCAAACCTTGTCACAGCATAATCTGTCGATTATGCTTAACTCAAATCCAGGGTCCAACAGCCTGACCAAGAGATCCACTAAACCCACAAAGGGACGTGGCCAAACACGAGATGAGGCCTCTTTGAGCGAACAAAGATAGAAACAAACGAGGAATGCCTCTTAAAGAAAGCCTCCCGCCGCCTCGTTTCACACGCGTCGTCGGTGGGCGGCTCGAGTGGCTGACAGCAAGTCCCCAGGGGTCTTCTCCACCGGCAAGCCAAAGAACCGGTTTTCCCAGCCGCCTGCAAACAAGGGGACGACAACTGCCACCGATCATGACGCAAGCGCCTCGGACCCGCGGCGGGCGGCGATTGGCCAGGATGCACGCCGCGTGTGGAAAGGGCCTTTGTTTCGGGCCATGATTTGCAGGGCGATGCGCTCACCTGGGTCAAACCCGGTTCTGATTCTCTGGCGGCTGGGTGTTCTTCGTTTGCTTGGATGGCGGTCGTTCTTTGACCGTGAATCATGTTGCATCATGATGTTGAGGCATGCCTATATAGGGCACCCTCACCTCCCAAAGGGGACATGTCCTGTCGATATTATTTTCTGGACATTCCCTTTTTTGCTTATACTCTGAGACTATTCGACTAGGACGCCTGTGATAGGAGACACGACTTACACCATGCTGTCGAGGTTTTTTGTCTTTTTCCCCTTGGTGTTATCCTTGGTGGCCTTTATCCTCTCCATCCTATGCCTCTTTGCTGGTCATAATGAAGGCTTTATGGAAGAGTATGCTGTAGCACGGGTAAGTTGATAGTCTTCCTATGCATGTTTCTTTACTGACAAGTCCAGCTCAACACCTCGATGATCGGCCAAAACTTGATTGATACCAGCAGCGACGCTTCCACCAACGAAGATGACGACGACGGCATTCTCGGCAGCATCAAGGACAAGTGGAACAAGGCCAAGGACAAGGTCAAGGAAGAGGTCAACGACATCACGGGCGAGGTCGCCGACCAGTTAGCCGACAGGCTTGGTGTTTCCGAGTGGTACTCTATCCATGTCATGTCGACGTGCGACGGTGACTTTAAGCCCAATGCCACGAGCCCGGGTGCTGGGTTCAACGTTACCAACTGCACCAACTCGGCCCCTGAGAGTGAGTTACTCGAGATGCAACACTGGGTATTATGCTGACCTTTTAGAACGCTTCAACCTTACCGAGATGCTCGACCACCAGCTCGAGGTTGGCCCGTTCCAGCTCAGCCTTACCGACATCAACTGGCCCGACGACATCCAAGATTCGATCGACATGCTCAACTCGGCCCTGCTCGCCCTGTTTGTGCTTTACGTGCTCGGCGTGGGCTTCTCTGGTCTTGCCATGCTAGGCTGCCTCGCAGCCTTCTTCCTATTCTCTCGCCGAGGTGTCAACGCAGCCAACCTCGGCCTCGCCAGTCTTGCAGCGCTGTGTCTCACAGTAGGCAGCATCGTCGTGACAGTAGCCGGCAACAAGGGCGTGGACAAGATCAACGACGTCGGCGATAATGTTGGAATTTCTGCCTCTCTTGGTACAAAGTTCCTCGCCTTGACGTGGGCATCTGCCGGACTCATGATCGCTGCGACAATCTACTGGGCGACACACCTCTGCCTCATGCGACGCGAGAGAAAGCGACAGTGGACGGCTCGCAAGGGCAGCTACTAAATATTGTTTTACGACTAGAATGATTAACACACTTTCCTTTCGGTTTTGGGTGGCGGCTATGATACCAGAGTGTTTTGTTTAGGGGTGTTGAAGAATGGTTCCCTCCTTTTATGACTTACACATATACAGCCACGCAACTGGCATACGAACAACTAGTAAACATCAAATAGTAATAAGATAGCTGGTCTATCCAACTCGAGTCTCGAGTGAATTTGCTCAGTGTCATGGGTGCAATGTTTAAAGATCGCCTGGGTAGACCCCTGAATGGTGCCTGTGACGTCACTGCCGGCCTCGACTAAATTGACAGGCATCCAACTGTCGTGCCACACCAACCACCGATATACACAGCTTGTTTGTATGCGTCATGACACGGAAAACCTGATTTGACTCTAGAACCCTTAGTTACAGACTCTATTTTACAGCAAATGTTTGTTGCGTCTCGCCTCAACCTGCCTCGACTCTGGGGAACATCTCGCCCTACCGGCTACCAGACCATGCCCGGCGGCTTCCACGATGAAGAGTCCGGCTCAGGGGAGTCGGACTCGTTGCTCGACCGCGGGCATCGAAGGGTCCGACGCTTCTGGGACGGGTTTGTCGACTTTGCCTTTCAAGGCAACATCCTCCAGATCGCCTTTGGTCTGATGTGAGTGAGGGAGCTCGCATTGTGTAGGGCGTCACCGCTGACAGTGATAGTCTTGCTGCCGCCTTCACAGACTTGGTC
Source organism: Fusarium piperis (assembly GCA_027886205.1). NCBI lineage: Eukaryota > Fungi > Ascomycota > Sordariomycetes > Hypocreales > Nectriaceae > Fusarium > Fusarium piperis. The sequence continues at coordinate 92,054 of RZGM01000036.1, forward strand.
AAGTCGTTTGTCAGTGACGTTCTCATGCCGCCCATCTCCATCATTCTACCGCTCAACAAGAACATGGAGGAGAAGTTTGCTGTGCTGAAGCCTGGACCCAACTTTGACTCGTCGACGGGGTACAACACGCTGCACCAGGCGCAAGATGACGGGGCCGTCGTCATGGCCTACGGGTGAGAAGTACGGTTATCGTGGGTTGTCCAGGGACTAACAGCACCAGGTCGTTTATCAACCAGGTCATATCATTTGCCATGCTCGGCCTCTCGCTGTATGGCCTTGCACATCTATATCAGCTCGCTTCAACTGAGCCCATTATCAAGCACACCAAGAAGTGCAAGTACTGCAGACAAAGGATCAACGAAAAAGTGAGAGGAGCATTCCTAGATGTGATGTACTGGCTAACAAATACAGTCTGCGCGATGCATCCATTGCACGAGCTGGCTCGATGGAAGAGAGGATCAACACTGACAATAACCATGATACCCCATTTTCTCCCTGGTTAGAATGCGAGACTTGTAAGGCTTGGTTTCGTATTGATTTTTGTCTTGATTTTCTTTCTTTTAAGGGGCGACTTGTGTTCCTTTTTTGCGTCTTTCTATAACTTTTTGCATGATATTGCATTTGTTGGAGCAGGCTGATGCCTTGGCCATGGCATTACATAGAAGTCCTTGATCAACGCGATACGACAACTAATTTTGACCCGACACCTTTCCCGGTGACGAAAACGGCCATCGTGTTCCATGTGGTAGATTTCTCCGAAAAGAATTCATTTCTCAATAGAAACAATAAAAATGAAGCAGAAAAGGGCTGCATTCAGTACCAAGGGGGTTACCTGAAGCTTCAGCGGAACGCGGAGAAACTTGTCCCCACATCGCACCTAAACGGCCTAACCTCAGTGGTTGCTGTGCAACTGCCAAAATTGGTTCCTCAACTCTCGAACTCAACCTGGGGGCATCGCATGTGAACATCGACACTCTCATCTCAACCACCAATCCTCTCTTCTCCCCCCCTCTCCCATCGCCGATCTCCATCCTCATCTACGGCTCGGCGAGCACCTTCTCCCATCATGGCTCCTCTCATCCTCCACAACGTCCCCGACGACGAGTGCTACGTCGGCGACGATGGCATCAAGCGGCCCTACGCCATGTATTTCAACCAGTACGGTCCTTCCACCATCTTCTTCCTCCCAAAGCTGACACTTTATCTAGACAAGATGGCCCTCAGGGAAGCACTCGCTCCCGACGCACCGTCGCTGAGTCTGGCTCGTTTGGCAAATCCAATCGTCGTTCCCGATCGCGAACAGGGACACCCGCCCGAAGTCGCGAGAATCCCACCCTCGCCGCCGCAGACAAGCTCTTCGGCGATTGGGTTAACAACCAGGCCGCTACCGCTCCCGCGCCTGCCGTTCAGCGTAAGAACAGCGGCATGATGCAGGAGGAGGCTGCCGCCCAGCGACCCGTCACGTCTACCCCCGTCGAGATTCTCCTCCGCGGCTACCGATCGTCCACCCAGCAGTATGCTGCCATCTCCCGATACGAGTCGCTGGCTGGTACCATCCTCGAAGATTACCCCCGTGAGCCCCCGGCGAATCAGCGTCGGTACAAGTCTGAGCTCCGAGACCCGGCCTTCACGCGACGCCGTACCTTGACCGCAGACGAGCGAGCGCTGGTGAACCGGGCAGATGGTGGAGAGCATTGGGTCAAGGTCACATTCGGAAGCAGTGAGGCGGGCGAGACGGCCATCTTTGCCAGCCCTCAGAGGATACTGGGACACTTAGTGTATGCTGAGCCATACCGAGGAATCCCCCCTGTCAAGGACGAAGCTTGTCCCGATGTTGATAACGCTGTCCCCGACCTTTCGCGATCTCAGAGCATGCCCGCTCCTACTCCTAGTCGCAAGAGCTTTAGCGGAATGCCCACTTCGTTCAACAGCCGCCTCCTCGATCTTTCTCCTCCTCACTCGCAAACATCAAGCCTCACCATGGACACGGGGACCATCAGCCAGTCGACCGCAACTGTTACCGAGCCGGTACCCCAAAGCACCACCACAGGCATCGAGCCAATCGAGATCCGAGATGAAGATAGTGTCTTCTGTCGTCGCATCCCTACTGCTCGCCGTGCCACCCTCCTACCCGCTGAGCAGGCACTTCTTCCTCAGCAGACGGTCATGCAGCGCTTGGTCAATGCCATCCCCTTTGTCAAGTGGTTCGGCGGTAGCATGATTGGCAACGAGGTTCCCCGTACCGAGACAGGCGAATTCGACTGGACGCGCGCGAGTCTGTACTGGAAGCTCATCTGGTGGCTGGATGCCACATTTGGACTGTTCAGTGGTGATGTGCTCAACGCCGACAAGGATGACTAGGAGATTGCATGTTGGTTCTGGAAGCGCAAAGTCCGTCGACGCAGCAGGAGCAAGAGCAGGAGCAAGAGGAAGAGGAAGAGCATCAGCAGTGCTGCATTGTATGAAGGATAAAGGTTTAATCATTGGCCAAGGCGTATCACGGTCATGGCGTCAGGCGTGTGGGAATGAACGGGCCATATCTGGTTCTGAATGGCCTGGCCTACTTTGGGAGGCATAGAGATCAAGAAATCCGCATAATGTTTGTACAACACTACCAACGAGAACAAGTACCCATGCAAATCTATTGCCGGTCCCAGCCAGCCCTCCGTGAAGAGAATGTCTTGCAAAATACCCACACAAACGCCCTAGCAGATAACTCCTGAAAGTAGAAAGCCCCAAGCATCATCACCCAGGGCTTCTCGAGCCGTCACCACTCCATGCTGCATCTGCTGAGCTAGCATCTGTGATGAGACCTGGTGGCCGTGTCCATGTCCTTACTGAATCCGAAGTCGGTGGCCTGCCTCTGGGCTCCTCCTCAATCTCTTGGCCATCATATCGTTGTTCCTCTTCCCCATCCGCCTCTACAACAGGCATCAGCTCCGGCCTATGCAATTCCTCATCATCAAGCCCGCAAGGTACACTTCCAGAAAGCGAGTCAAACGTCACGTCGGTCGGCACGCGGCGGATAGGCTGCGGCGAGAACGGCCTGGCGTTCCGGGGCTTGTTAAAGTCTGTTGAAAAGACGCTGTCGCTGTCGTTGCCTCCGCTGCTCTGCTTCGAGTCCGAGGCCAGCGCTGCCAGAGACTGGTACCGCTCGGCGTCCATGAGGAGGCTGTCGCTCCTAGCGTGGCCCGGTCTGGACGCCTCGGATCCCGTGTCGGCGAGTATGCTCTTTGGGGGCAGGATGGAGAAGAGCTTTGGTGTTTCCCCGCTGCTGCCGCTGAGGTTTGCCGTGTCTTCCTCCGTCGCGAATAGATCCTGGCCCTTTTCGAGGAGGTCGTCTAGGCCGCCGCCGCTCCAGCCTTTTCTTGCCAGGCCCTCAAAGATGTCCACCTCTGCGCGCACGAGGCTGCAGCTGGCGTCGACGATCCTCGCGCTCGTCTCTTGGCTCTCTCTCAGTAGTGTGCGTGCGTGGTCTGCGTGTAGCGTTGTTAGGCCGTCGAGCTTCGTCGTCAGCTCGACCAGGTGGGCGCGGAAGCGCGAGACGTCACGCCGGCGCTGCTTGTGCAATTTCAAGCCCTCCTTTTCCAGACGCTTAATCTCCCTGCTCTGGGCCTTTATCTTTTGCTTGTACGTCTCCTCCTCATCGTCGATAACGGTCTGCCACTTGTCGAGGTCGTGAAGCAGCGGCACCTCGAAGGAGCGGTACACGGTCTCGGAGAGGATCTGCTGGTGGTTCGCGACGAGATAGTGGACGCCCGAAGCCGACATGAGCATATCAGCGGTGCAAGAGCCCTTTGTGGTGAAGCTGGCCGTCATGTTGGCACCAGACGGGCCGATGGGCTCTGCGCGAGCTTCCTTGAGCCTCGCGCATGCTTCCAGAGCTGATCCAAAGGTGGAAGCGGCAGTGGACAGCGCGGCGAGGGCGAGGCGATAAGCTTTTGCCGAGGAGACGAGGTCCGAGTAAGCTTGCTGCGAGTTCTCGAGGTCGGCTTTGGTCAAGACGGCATGGGCGGGTCGCGGAGGTGGGGGAAGCGGTAAGCTGAACTGAGAGAGGGGGTTCACCGTGGACCCGATCGAGTATACTGGAGATCCGGGGACGGGCGGGAGCTGCGAAGGCGTGGGAGACGCAGGACGAGAGTATTGTTGTTCCGAGGCCATTTTTGTTTGTTTACCTGAGGGCAGGCTGACCTCTCGACGACGACGGCGGACGGGCGCTCACCGAGGCGAGGAGCATAGCTCGTGACTGAGCTGAGAATGATGAGAAAAAGAGAGCGTGGGGGAATGGATGAGAATCGAATTGAGCATATGACGGAGAAGGTTTCGGAGACGAGGTGAAGCCGGCGCCGGCGAACGGTTGGAGAAGTCGTCCGGGGGGAGGAGGTGACCCCACTGTAATCCTAGGGCACATGGCGGTTAGATAGCGGCATTAGGCGAAGGCGCACGTCATTGAGCATCAAGAGGTTGTACCATCACGGGGTTATGGCCACGCGGCAGTAGATTCGGGGAATGATTGGCCCATCTGACATGTTGAATCCTTTTTTGTTGATGGTTCTAGTTTGTTGTCTAGAAGATCTCTCTCAAGTCTACTTCAAGTAACGCTGTCTAAACATTCATTCACCTAGTTCTTGGGAGGGAGCTGCTGGCGCAGGAAAGCCTCCACCTCGTCCAGCTCCTCGAGACAGGCAGAATGACCCATGCCACTAGATAGTCAGCATACGCTCGACACTGATGAGGTTTAAACTTACGGATACGTCTTCCATGTCACGTCGTAGCCCAGCTCCTTAAGCAGGTCGGCGCCCAACTTTCCACGCTGCACATTGACGATGGGGTCCGCGTCGCCGTGGAACATCTTGACGGGGGTCTGCCGGTTGGCGTCGGTGGGCGACACCATGCCCGCGAAGCTCTGCGAGAGGAGCAACCACGACGAGAGGCCGATGATGCCTCCAAGCTTGTTCTTGCAGGTCAGACCCGCCAGGAGGGACATGGCGCCGCCCTGGGAGAAGCCGCCGAGGACGATGCGCTCAGGAGGAATGCCCGAGTCGACCTCCTCTTGGATCAGGTTGTGGAAGTACTGCTGGCTTCGCCGGATGCCCTCTGTGTCTTCGTTACGGACGAGGGTGTTGACGTCGCCGCCAAGTTGCTTCTACGTGGTGTAAGAAGCTTATCATTGAGATGAACGAGTTACTTACCACGTCAAACCACCCTGGCATTCTCATACCCATGTTCTAAGCCCGTCAGTTCCAATCCACCCTCCTCGAAATATCCAAACTCACCACACTGATGGGAATCTGAGGAGCATGGGGCAGGATGAACTTGACCTCATCAAGCCTCTGCCTCCGTCGCCAGTTCTCAACCGCCGAAGCCCATCCGTGGCCCGTATCGCCCAGTCCATGGACAAAGATGACGGTGGCCGTGTGGCGAGACGCCGCGGGGAAGACGAGCGGGGCGATGGACATTTTGTCTACTTTCTCTGGGGCGGCCGTGTCTTGCTTGTAGGTCCAGATGGCGAGGAGGATGAGAGGGACGAGAAAGATGAGGAGCCAGCGAAAGACGGTGCTCTTGTTGTTCTGCTGCTGCTCGTCGGACATGGCAAAGAGTTGAGGTCGGTGTCCAATGAGAGGTTTTGGCTCAAGGTGGGTTAGTGGAGTTCGGGCCTGAGCTACCCTAGAGATGAAGGCGGAAATGCGATGTTCAGATAATTTGCTGCTTTTCAGCTGCACTGGAGCCCCGTTGGACATCTTTGTAGCTGCTGTGAGCTTGCTTAACTACATATGTCGTGTTTCTTGGGTTCGAATTCTCCTTTTCTGTAGATCCGGACTGTTCCATATTTGATGTTTGTTGTTTCCTTGTTGGTATGGCACAGTCAAGGTTAACTTGCTCCTGATTGTCAAACCCATCCCCAAATAAATCAAGCTCTCCTCTATATGTGATCAAGCCCTGTTTATATTCCGGAATTGAGAATGGCTTCTTTCCTCACGCAGAGGCCCAGCAAAATCTTGACATGTACATCAAGGCCCTTGCCATGGAGATGACTATCTCAACCGCGACCAATTTATTTGATGTAAATGTGTGTTCCTATGGGCATAACGCGTTCATGAGGACTCGAAATAGTTGGTCTTGTTGTTATTCAGTAAACCCGAATAATCATCTCGCTTTATAAACAATGGTTCCTCAACATTGTCAAGCAAACACCTCCGCCAGACCGGATCTCGACAAATAGATAGGTAAGAATAGACAATACAGTTGATGCTTGGGATTCAAGAATGCACATATCTACCCGGTTGTTGTTCTTGTTGCTGTTTTCGTCAACCAAGCTACCCGTTGAAGCAACGACAACGAGTGTCGTCGGTTAGCCTTGCGGAACAGAAATAGGGCTGATGAAACGGCAAACTGTGGGGATATCGCTCCCTCAACCAACCGCAAGCACCATGGACGTGATTGTTATTATCAAATTTGGGGGAGCCTTAAAGATATGCCCCTTGGGTCTAAAGGAAAGCGACTCGGCGAGACCCATATAGTAAAAGAACGAACTTGGAATCCCGTGTCCAGGGTGCGATTTAGATTTCCGAGGTCAGTGTGGTGACGGGCATAAGCTCCATTTTCAGACTTCGGAGTCATCAGTTGGTTTCATGGTCTAACGGTTATGACTGCGGATTCTGATTCCGCCAGCGAGGGTTCGACTCCCTCTGAGACCTTCTTTTTGCATCATCCTCCATTTGATGGTTGGATGCTGCTGAGCACTTCCCAGTTGTATTTTTTGCCTTTCCTATGCCCGTTCATTTCTCCACATCTTTAATTATGACCGCCTCGGGTGTTGGTTTTTATAGATTGCCCCGAACATCGATCATGCTCTCATGGGCTATGCGCGGTGGTGTCCGTCCGGGGGGCGGCACGCTTGCTCGCCAGGGCTCTATGATGGCAAGAGTTCATAGAGTTGAGGAAACCTCTTGTGGTCGGGTTGCAAGTTCGTCAAGTTGGAGTTCTTGGGTTGCGTGCATCTGCCATAGAACACGACGTTTGTATGAGTCACTCGTGGTAAGCTCACAGCCCATCCTATCGACCGGTACTCGATACCGAATGCCCTTTCATACTAGTTACCGCTAAAGACAATCTTAAGAGACAGGTAAAGTCCAGAAGGCCCCTATGGTAACTCATTGAGAAGCGCATGTGCGAGACATGCCAAAAAGGTGATGGTTAGTTGGGCATACCAGGATTCCACTCGATGTTTTGATCATATCCTGCTGCTTCCCAAGACGTAGTAAGACAGTCGGCTCGTCAACTGCATGCCCGGTGCTCTGGGCGCCACGTGGTAGCACATTTATGTCGTTGCCAAGTCAAAGGACAGTCGACGGACAGGTATTGCGGCAAGTAGTTATGGCATGAACATCATTAGACGTCATGAACGAAGGGGAACCGAAAAGGCACACGATAACTGAAGCGAAGGGACCCGAGGCCCGAGATAAGAGCGCACTCTGCTCTAGAACGACCATTCTACGACACATCAATGCTGGTATTGCTCTTATCGGCATCGTATGAGCTGCACACCGCCCTCGGAGCCCGCCGCTAACATCCTTCAATGGCACTCAGAGATAGAAATGGCTCTCAAGACTCCAAGAAGGAACTGCTGTTCCCGGACAATAAGGGCAGCCTTCTAGATTACAAATTCCGCACCGAGAAGCAAGGCATCTCACCCCCCAGCTCACCCTTGCAAGCCAAGCCGGCCTGCATACCGTACATACATATCTTTGCCATCGAGGATGGCATCTCCGCGGACTGGAAACTAATGCGTGGCGCCCAGATATGGGGCAGTTTATGCATGTGCCCCAGCGATGTAAGAGCCGCAGCCAACATGACAGGGGATGATACCTTGCGTGTAAGTCGATGGTGTAAGAAGCCGAGTAGTTCTCATTGGTATCTGCGATAGTGCGTCTGTTGTGAACTTGAACCTACTCCCATCACGGAAACATCCTTCTTAATAGAGACCATGCTACTCTTTTGTTGTGAACCATGTTACAGGGCTTTGGCTGAAGAGACATCGTGGTAGGTGTTCATTCTTCACTCACGGGTTATATCGGATAGCTGTAGACAAGTGTAGGCACCATCAGTCATTATTTTCCCCCAACTCTACACCATCCATAATGAGGCTAAAAGTATCTCAATAGATCTCAATAGTTTCAACAGAAAGGGCTTGATACCCAAAGCCTCTGCCGTCATATAAATGCAAAACGCTCAATCTGCCCTATTCAAAAACGCCGTTACCCAGTCATGCTTAAACGTTCAAATCATCCGCTGAAAATGGAACAAGGTTTCCAGTTGGCAAGCCCCAACTTGCCTTAGCTGTGTCCCCCGGGCCGCATCGCCATGAGCATCCCCTATACACAAAAGGTACAGTCCTCTCGCCCTCGGCCATACTCAGCGGCGTCATACGCACGACAGAGGGGGCCTCCGGACCTACCTCCTTGCAGGTCCGGATCTCTCGCCACTCGACCCATTCAATGGTCGGGACAACCATAAACTTGTGACACCGGGAGCAGGTCAAGCCACCGGCATCCTTCTGTCGCTGCGCCCTCTCAAGAAGCTTCCGGAGATGGGTGAGGCCATCAGGGATGTAGTACGGCATCTCCGGGAGCTGAGCACTGTGATAACAGGCCCGGAGGGCTGTTTCAAGAAGACTCGGGACACGGCTCCCTCGTAGTTGTGAGTCGGTAGTAGCAGAGACAGGAGAGGATGCGGAGCTGTCAGACTCAATATCGTCGACGGGAAGAATGTGTTTGGTATGGTCTTTGTGAAACTTGAACTCGGATACGACCCTGCCTGTCGTATTGGAGAGTTGCAAGGGGGAGCGGCCCAATACCCTGCTCACCAAATGCGGCAACGGCGAGGACTCTGATTCTGGTGTGTAAGAAAAGAGCAAGTTATCAGATTGCTCTTCAGAGACCTGCTCCAATTGGTGATCCGGTTGCCAGAAAGGATTTGGATGGACAACAAGGGTACGGAGGTCGTTGTCTGACGAGAATAGATCTAGCAGTTCCACAGGCAGGTGTCGCAGCCGGTTCTGTGAAACGTTGAGCTCTTTGAGGTTGTGAAGCTTGGCAATGGCAGGCGGTAGCTCAGTGAGCTTGTTGTGGCGAAGACTAAGGATGGTAAGATGAGTGAGATCAAAGATGGTACCGGGAACACGAGTCAACCGGTTCATGGCCATATAGATCTTAAGCTCAGGGTCCTTTTGTTCAAAGGCGACATCCTTGGTGACGATAGGGATGCAGGTGAACTGGGACAAAGGACTAATGGTATCATTGGAGATGTCTTCCAATCCCATTGACCAAAAGTCAATTGTCTCTTCGCCTTGGTCAAGACAGGCTTGGACCTTGTCGCGAGCTATCTGCTCCGCCTTGGAGACGCGGCGCACGACGCGGTTGAGCTGGGGGAGCCGTGGCTTCGGGGGTGCAGGGAGGTCCATAACATTGTCACTCTCATATCCATCCCCATCACTGGGGAGGAACACACCACTGTCAGCCTGTCGCGACCAGACGCGTCTCTGCTTGGTGATGTGAATGGTATCCTCGCCAAAGGTTGAGTCAGACGAGGTAGGGTGCTGCTGGAACCAAGAACCGACATAGCGCTTCTTGCGCCTGCCCTCTACATAATTGTCCAAGGCCGGATCATCATCGCTGGAGAAGATGGCCGGGTCACTTGAATTGTTGAAGGCGGGAGATGGCGCGTGCTTGGAAGTGGAATTGCGGACGCGTTTGCGAGGGTTATTGGAGAAGCTTTGAGAGTGCTCGTCCCAGGAGACACCGGGAAGACGAGGCAAAGACAGCTCCTCAGACGCCATTGTAACGGAAAAATAAAATATGTAGATGACTCGGTTAAAGAGTTCACACAATAAAGACAAAGAATAAATACTCAAACACGTACAAGAGGGGAAAATTGAAGCGGCTGGGTTGGGCTGGGTTCTTGTTCAGACGTGAGCTGGGCGGGCAGGGGGCGCGACGCCGAGTGACGACGAAATGCCAGGGTTCATGCCCCACTGACGCACCGAGCTGCACGTTTGCCGGCGTGCACGGGCCACCTCCCTGGAACTGGTTTTCAGGGTCTGAATTTCCCGCGGGAAGGGGGACGGGAAGGGAGGCTACGGATTGATAAGATGATCAGATAACGGTGATTTCAATTGATGTTGCAAGGGTGCTTTCTTGGCCTCGCTTGATGGGACGTGCCCGTGGTGATGAGAATGACACCTCATTGCACGGCACGTGCCCCTCTACGCAAAATCCGGGGTTGACGCGTTGAATCACTCCACAGCCAAGCTCGTGTAACATGGTTGACACATATCGACATTGCACTGCAGGTTTGTACTCACATTGCGAGCGGAACACCAGTTGTTTATTCTGCGAGATGAAGCACGCCAAACGGTAGCACCTGTGCAGTCATTGAGTCAGCAGCGGGTGCTCGAGCCATGCTTGAGATGCTAATGGATCCTAAGACCTACCTAAATGTTAATGAGCAAGGGAAAAACAGAAGCACGTAGAAAACTTGCTGCCCTACGCACCACCGTGAGCTCTCGCTCTGAAATCCAACCATGCACTGGAACCTTGAACAGGCCACGAGAACGGTGTCACCTCCTCAGCGACTTCATCTGTAGCAGGGTTGGCGAGCACGCTGCATACTCCTCTTTCGACATCCCCACGATCACCGTGTGGTTGTCGCCTCTTCAGAGTCAACTGCACGGCTCATCAACATCCATCCCGCCGTGGCGCCTTATTTTCCATCTCTTCGCGTGGAGGTGCACCCTCCTTCTCTCGCGATTCCCAAGAACCACCGCCGGGCCCTCAGCTCCCGGTCGATTACCATTGCAATTTTTCTTTCCCAGCAGCGTTTCTTCTTGGCCTTTCAGTCTCTCTCTCTCTCGAATGCAAACATAGCCTTCTCGACCCATCTACAGCTCTTACCTTTCTTATCGACTGGCGATTCACGATGAGCGCTCAAAGAGTCGATTTCGACATCCTCGACTCAAATGGAGAGTATGCAACATTGCCAGATTCATTACGGTAACCACATAGACTAACTCACAATAGAAAGTTGAGCTCCATACCGATGACGCGAGTCACCCGGACTCGAGGCAGTGCCCTTTTTGCTACCAGCACTACAATTGGGTTACTGATACAGTACTTCCTACTCCGCGAACGACCACCTGGCACTTCAGTCAACGCCAAGACCTGTCTCAAAGTCTTATCCATGGTGATGTTAAAGTCTACAGGTGCCAGGGTTGGCGACCTTGTAGCTCCTGAAGGATCTGAACAAGCATGCCTGCGCTAGGAGCACGTGTTTGCTATGCAGAGTCCCGACCCCTCTGATGAATGGCCCCTAGTGCGCATCACCATGGCCTACCGTAATGGGCAGATGTACGTTTATTGTTCTTTTGTGAATATGGAACCGGCTGAACTCATCTTTGGCTTTAGACGCGACGCTGGAAACTACAGAAGCCACTACTTGGCAGAGATGCCAGAGGACGATGGCGACGAATAGTGTCTCTTCCCTGTCCCCTGGCTTATCCGCTGGGCGATTCTTTCCGGAGCAGTCGAGGCAAGTTCACTGGATGAACTCAAGCAGACCATGTCGTCGCCCTCTTTTACACAAATCAAGTGGACTCATCCCAACAGACCCATCCTCTGCGCGAGCGACCAAGACGGTGAACTTCAGTACGACTCCCCCGCCCACGCTCATCACCTTGAGAGCTATATCAGGGAAATCACCAGAAACGTCCCCGCGCTACGTGACATGAAATGCAGTGCTATTCGTTGGGGCGCCGTTTATGAGGAGTGGGAGGCCGGTCGTGTTCAGTCTGCATTGTCTACATTGGACGAATGTCGAGAAGAGAAGCAGGACTGCATGGTACTATAGCTTATGCGAGTGTCGCATCCACTTCGTGCGGTCTAACAACCCTCTTTCATGGTATGCTTCTAAATTAGTTGATATGGATACATCATTCGCGGGACAATATATTCGATGCATCTGAGATGACGATTGACATGCCTTCTTAGCTTTCGAGGACCCCATCAAAGTAGAGTGTCATCTATGCTAGGCCGTGGCAGCTGGGTGTGTGTTATCCCTTTGTGCACTTGGCCGAGTAAGCTGCCCTGTGAATTGGTATTGGGTCGATATCTCATGGTACACATGCGCCAGAGCGTATTGGATCAAGGTGAAGCCAGGGCCTATCAGTTTGCCGAGAGGTTACTCCGTCACTGGCTTGCGACCAGCTTCCCACTCCATGCAATCGGTTGTTGGACTTATATACAGCATGGTACCGGATCATCACGGATGGATTGTGATCTGTGACGTGACGCGAGATCTGGAGGCACTTTGCAAGCCACCACATATGCCTTACGACGTGGCTATAGATGGTTTAGTAACGGGCGTGGGCATTGGGCAGGGACCGTACTTGAATTCCAGGTCCTCGACCGGTTTGATCAGAATGATTCGCTACGCAGCTCTTAATCCCAATCATCGTCATCACTGTCGACGTTTCTTGATTTCCCAGCAGTCCCCGTCTTGATGGTCTTCCCTGCCAGGCGTTCCTCCTCGGCGTCCTCAGCGGCTTGCCTCCTCTTGATTACACGCATGTCCGAGTCAGGAACAGCGCCAACCTCTACCAGTAGGTTGTCAATCTTTTGCATATTGGTCCGCACACCACCGATGGTCATCAGAGTCACGATCTGCTTGACAATATCGCCATTCTTGTACACCAGAATGGTCGGGCAGTTTCGATCGGGATAGTTCTCGATGGCTTGGCTCGCCCGGATTTCGCAGAACTTGATCTCGCTGTACTCCTTGGCGGCCTGCCTCCAGAGCTCGGTCAAGACCCTGGACTCGACGTTGGTGCCCATGGAGGATGTGAGGTTGACAAACACGGGGCCATTCTTGGAGGCGTCTGTGACCTCGCGCTGGTACTCGGGCTTGGAAATCGGGTATACGCTTCCGTGGAGGGCTTTCTTCTGGAGGTTGCTCAGCTCGGCCATGCGCTTCTGGCGGTACATCTCGAGAAACGCCTCGTCCTCCTCATCCTCGAGCTCGTCCAATTCGTCTAGGTCCTTTCCCTCTAAACGGTTCTCATGTGCTAATCTTCGGCCTTCGAGAATGGCCTCCTCGATCATGGGAGTCGGGCTCGGCGGCTTCTCAGGAATGACACCATGTTTCCGAAGGATATCGTTCCTATGGCGGGGTTAGAGCTGGGCGATGGAGGGGTAGCAATTGCAGACCATTCTGTGTCGGCATTTGGGTCGTCGATGGGCACAGCAATGCGCTGTTCTGAAGGAGCGGCCATGATGAATGCAATGTAAATGAGAGTGACCCAATGTCACGACAAGGCTCCAACAACAATTTGTAGTGATCGAAAATGGCAGCCTGCAACTAGACTTGACGAGGCTCAGTCACGGCCTTACGTACTGCGTCAGGCAGCTCAACGGCGCGCATAACTGGCGCCGTGCACAAGGCCCACTAAAACATTGCGTGCATAAAGCTCCTCCATCGGCGCTATGTTGCACCGACAAATCTTGGGCGGTGGCCTGGGGATAATTTTCGTCACGTGGCTTGGGCAAGAAAACCCTAGCACGCTAAGCCGTTTTCAACCAAAAATTCCGCCAGAGGCAAAGGAGAGCCCGTCCCCTCAGAGCCACCGAACTTTTCCTCGCTTACCTCCTCCCACCCACTCTTGCGAGCCTCAAATCTGCTCCCGGATTTCGTCAAGCTTTCCCACTCTCGCAAGAAAACCGACAAGAATTCTCGAGAAAATCAGCCAAGATGGTAAGCGACTGCTTCTTTCTGATGTTTCCCCACGATGAACCGACCTACGAGCGATGGACGATGGACACGTGTGTGTGAGGAAGGGGGCTGGAAATTGGGACAAGAGCATGCGGTCGCCATGGCAAAAGTGTCAAAATGATGGAACTCGGGACCGACTACGACGACGATGCAACAGACAATCGGGGCGGGCAAACACGGTGATGGAACAATTTGGCTGACTCTCCGCCTCCCAGGTTCTCGCCGTTGATCTTCTGAACCCTTCCGCGGCCAGCGAGGCCAAGAAGCACAAGCTCAAGGTACGATAAGCAACAGAAAAATTTCACATGCACGACAATCGACCTAACATTGCTCGCCAGACCCTCGTCCCCGCCCCTCGATCCTTCTTCATGGACGTCAAGTGCCCCGGCTGCTTCACCATCACCACCGTCTTCTCGCACGCCCAGACCGTCGTCATCTGCCAGGGATGCACCACCGTCCTCTGCCAGCCTACCGGTGGTAAGGCTCGGTTGACCGAGGGCTGCTCTTTCCGACGGAAGTAAACTGCTTCACGGCGGTTTATCTCCTTGGGTACTCATGACTCTTACGGTTCATCGAATGGTGGTCATCTCGGATCTGCAAATCAACAACCTCGACATGGACGGATAGAACAACCGACGTTGCGAACACTACCAAAAACCTCTTTGCAGATAGAAGATGGGGCACCCAGAATAGGGGCGTTTGGGGTCTCCGGATATCTTGCATGGCACATCATTCTTCTTTTGTTTTTCCGTTGCGCGCCTTGTACCAAAGAGTCTTCTCGAGGCAGGAAGGAAAAAAAAGCACTGCATGGGTGGAAAGCTGGAGAAGGCCTTCACGAGCGCCTGGACCGGTGACGTCTGGCGCGAGGACGTGGAACCGCTGCTTGATGATCGCTTCATACCCGGGTGCAGTGGGTAGCGGAGGATGGTCACTGTGCTTTTGCGAAATTCACAATGGTTTCCACATTGTTGTCGTACTGATGGTGACTGTCATTGAGTGCTGTAGTGAGGGATAACCTGTTGTGAATGGCCGTCTGCTCCTTGTCCGGTTCTACCGCGCCGTCCCGCCTCTGCTGCCTGGACCCAGCCCCCCAGGAGTCATCAGTAGAGCTCACCCATCTCCAAGCTGTCGACAATTGACTCGATGATGATTGGTGACTGGCAACGTCATGGATAAGGCGTCGACCTACCCCTCAATGCTAGTCGCCGGATGACTCGACTCGGGAATGTGATCCGGTGGAATAGGGCCTCAGGCAGCCCATCCTGGATCGTCTGGAACTAAACTACCCCGGAATGGCATGATAGCGTGACATGGACCTGAGGCTTGTGGATGATTAGCTGGATGATTAGCTGGATGGTTGACTATGATTGGACCATGAGTTGAATGGTATAGTTAGGCTGCTCAGGCATCTCAATGCAGCACATACCTACAGACACCTCCCTTGTGGTTTCTGGACCCGTTATAGATTTGATCCCTAGTCGCTGTTAAATGTTACTTGTTTTAATTGGCTCTTGCCAACCCGAAATGACCATCATCAGCTCAGGTGACAAGCTCGCGTGCCCTGCTTCATCTCTCCACAGACCTAACTTCGGAAAGGACGGGCGCATGAGC
The DNA here is from genome assembly GCA_027886205.1 of Fusarium piperis. Taxonomy (NCBI): domain Eukaryota; kingdom Fungi; phylum Ascomycota; class Sordariomycetes; order Hypocreales; family Nectriaceae; genus Fusarium; species Fusarium piperis. The sequence continues at coordinate 107,486 of RZGM01000036.1, forward strand.
TGAGGCATCAATGAATTCTCGCAACGTATTCCCATGCGAAGATGAGAAAAAACACTTCTCTGTGTTCAATTAATGCCTAGGTAAAGCATCCATGTCACAAACCTACTTGTTCTGGGCCATCTGCAGCTGAATGCTACGTTTCACGGGTTATCAACCTGTTCGTTACAAGATAAGGAAGTACGCTTTTGGAGTGGAGTTTTAGGTTCCCATCCGGGGCCTTTATTCTCCATGGACTGGTATGAGGGAGTGACCAAATCGGCGGATCTACAGACAAGGCCACCGAGGAGCATGATGCGCGCCCTATACCGACGGGATGAAGTTGCCTGGCCCAACGCAGGGGGACGCAGAGAGCAAGTAAAGGTCGCCATGATGTAGGGTGAGAGGCTCGGGCGGCCGTCACCTATTCGGCTTGTTGGGCTGCCCACATCTAAAGGCATGAGTCACCAGACGGACCAACACCACAAGCCTTTTACGCCTCTCATCCCTGTCGCGTGGTCGTGATATATTGAGCCGAACATCAGTGGTTAGTTGGAAATGCCAATGGAGTAGTAGACGTTGCAGTGCCACCGAGGTCCTGCCCGAACCTCCGGGGCCGAGAATTCGGGCTGTGAACAAGAGTTTTGGTGGGTGAGCGCAACGTATAGAGACAGGTGTATTATTGTGAAGACGATGAAATGCACAGAAGAAGAAGGCAGAGAAACGCAACTAGGACGGATGCGAGGAGCATAAACATACAAGCTGAACAAACCCATAGTAACTCTCTTGCGGTTGAGACGACCTAGGTAGTCAGAGAAACTATGCTTCCTTCTTGAAACTTACACGAGACCACCTGTCGTAGTTCCCTTTTTTTGATAGTGTGCCCGACAACTCCTCTTGCAGGCGTCATTGAGATTAACAACTGCCTTGCTTCTAACTATGCAAGATATTTCGTAGAGTTTGTGGCAGCGAAGTGGCCATCTAGACATGCTCTATCTCAACGAGGATGGAAAACTAGTTCCAGGGTGAAATCGGTTTGCTAAGAATGGGGCTGGTTGGATGAACTGCTTTCAGTATCCTGATTGTTCCACAATCCAAAGATAATTGAGCGCCCTGTTTCCATTTGATGGAACACTGCCGGATGAATAAAGAGACTGCTTCGAATTAGAAAAAAATGCCGCAACCGCATAGCAGAGGCCATCTTACACGCCGCCTTTCATCATCTTAATCTCCCTGGACGGGAAATCTCCTAAATGCTCGTCAGGCAGGTGACGGGACCCATCTTCGGCCGTCTCCACGTTGAACGTGCGTCTGTGAGACTTGTCGAGGCATTTCCCCTGGAATCCAGAGCCTAACATGTATGCGACTACCGCACCATCCGCTTTCTCAGAAGGGTCACCCCAGCTATAGTAAGTCTGCTGGACCCCGCCCCAGGGATACGCGAACTGTCGCCCACGATAATGGTAGTGATTCAGGATCTTGTTGAGACGCTACGGACGTCAATAGTGAACACATGAGGGAAGACTATGTACCTACTGGATCTCCCCGGAGCGTTGAAATAAAGTAGCCAAATCTCGAAACCTCATTCCTCGTCAGTTCACCTTTGTATAAACGCTCGTATAAACGATCCACGAGGTTCCCAATCTCCTCGTTCTCTTGATAGAAGAACCCATGATATTGGAGGAATATAGGTGTCTCGGTAGCCGTTATTGACGCGGCTATTTGTGATAGCTCAAACATGCGTTCATAAAATTCAGTAGAGCTTAGCGAAGCCATAACTTGTGTATGAGAAGGGTAGATGGTTGATCTGTTGAAGGTATCAGGATGCTCATCATACGGCGTACTGTCCGGCTCGGACGTGAGTTTTTATCATTGGACAACATATCGCTCAAGACAGCGAAGACCCACTCCTCAATATGGATTTAGAGCGAGATATTCTACTAAACAAGAAACCCAGGCATAAAACATAGCGGTTGCTTTTGCTACCCAACTCTCCAAGTTATGCCCAACACAGCCTTCGATACCTGCTCATAATCAACATCTCGGTATGCTTTATATTCCATATCATTTGCTCAACGCATTACTAACATAAATCATAGCCTGCAGAAATACGTCTTTTACAAACTGCTCTACGATGCCTGATTCTGATTGCCCAAATTGCACTGGCGGCAAGACGCCCGAGGGTTATACTTGTACTCTATGCAACCGGGGTGGAAAGAAGAGTTGAAGCGGACTGATAGTGGCGGGGTCAGTATAGTTAACAGAACGCAGCCATTCGCGCCTTTTGCATTGCACCAATTGCGCTATTCAAAGCGTTCATAGAGCAACGCCCATAGCTTGCATTGATTGTCAATCCACTCCATGCTAGTAGTTTCCATCCAAGCTTTGAACTTTTCGACTAGGCTGTTTTATCTCTTGGGTTTGCAAAGTCACTCTAGTTGTTTATTTACAAATGGCCTACGCGATCATGCAGGGCACCATGGCGTTAACCTGGAGATTAAAGGCTCGTATTAGAGTAGCCCCTATGCAGCCTACGGTGGTCTCAGTGTAAAGTTCTCTGAGATGCGAGGATCATAGCAAGGATAGCTCAGTTAGTGAGGATCCATAGCTCACATACAGGCCAGGCGCGTAGACCAAGCATGAGCAGGCTAGCGAACAGAGAAAGAACAAGCAGGCTTCAAATATAAGATGCAGCTATCCCTTAAACTGGATTGAGTCAGTAGAGAAATCGTCTCAATCAACTGCACCATACTCCAACATAGTTAACTCATCAACATGCCGAACGATCCTAACGGCCCCAAGAACAACAACCCCACTCAACCCAAGGACAAAGACGGGAAACATAGCGGCGGTGCAGGCCCGGAAGACCCCCCAAAGGACCCTTCAGGTGCAGTGACAGGATAGTATTGAAAAAGCAACACTATGGTGGCGTCAATGTTGGGGATAAGAAAAGATCCAGATGAGGATATAGTCGATAGAGTTTTGTGTCAATAGAGAAGTGCCTTGGTTCATGAGAAACCCCGATTCAAAGCTCCAAATCTGCTGGGTTTCCCTAGAGCCGGAACTCAGTGATACTGTGCGAGGCTCGGCATCGTTCCTTGAGATCTTTGGAATAGGTATGATAACCTGAAACTTGCCTTCTGGTGCCTCAAGTGGACCAGACTCATGGTGAATTGCACGCGTGGTTTTCTGAAAGTATTCTCCTTCCGCAATAACCCCCAGCGAGATCTAGCGAGTTAGCCGGCGATCTGAAACTTCCCGGGAGCCTTACAAGACGGTGAATTGTCTCATCGACCACAGCTTGATGCTTAGCTGCCCATTCATAGGCGTATAGATTGGCCTCGCTTGAGACAGCCGGCCACGCAGGGTTATGGCCACGAAGTTGGTCGGCTGACTCCAGTGTCTTCTTTTGCAGACGCCCAGATAAGCCGAAGACCTTGAAGTGCTGAACGATGGGAAGGGGTGGAGTGAAGGTAGGTAAGGGAGGCAGCCGTGCAACGAATTTGCCACTCTGGAAAGCCGAGAGAAAAGAGTCAAACTCGTGTTTGGGAAATAGTCGAGTCCTCAAGGCCTTGCAGATTAGGTCATAGTCATCCGGGAGCTGCAAGCCAACCAGGAACTGAATGCAAGGAAAAAGGCACCCCTGTATTTCAGGACCAGGTGTAGGGACACTGAAGTAGGACTTGAATGTACTTGGTCGTTCAACGTATTGGCGGAGGTGCGCCATCTTGCTCGGCACTATTGTGTATCAGCGTAGGTACTTGCACACCTTTGTTTCCCGTACCATAAAGAGGTAACTCAAAGGCACGGTGTCGGAGACCGCTCAAGTACATTTCGTCAAGTACTTTGATGAAATTCACGACTGTCCTTAGGTAGGTCTCTATCGAAACCTCGGTGAGATTGTCGTTATTGAAGAACCCCCGCACAGTGGAGTAGGGCTTCGTCCCAGTACGATACGAGTCAACCTTGCAGCGTGCCAGGAAGACAATCGTTCCAAGGTTACTCTTCTCCCTTAGGTCTGAAAGCTGAGTCAAGGTGTCGAGGATATATTCCGGGGAGTCAAAGCCGTGCTGACGCCTCCTGGCCTCCCAATCAGCCTCGTTTCTTGGTGCACTCTGCGCTAGGCCGTTCCAGGTGGATTGATGATTGCGTGGAGGCTTCTCAGGGACTGCGAGCCGGAACTGGCTGAAGGAGCCAGCTGACGGGCTGCCTTGACCGGGTCGTGTTCCGCTCATCTTTGCAAGGTCTTGAAATCTGAAGCTGTTGGGTGTTGGTTGGGAGAAATGGGCAGAAAATGCTTCTGTCCAGAATAAGAAAGATTACCAGAATGTGGCCCAAATGCGGCTAGATCCGACGCCTCGCTAAGAGAGTCGAGGAGGGGACAATTCAGTCTCTTCTCGCCTTATGCCAACTAACTGAATAAAAAAGGTCCTCCTCATTCGCCAACTCCTCTTCATCCTCATTTATTGTCCAGCGATTAAAAAGAAAAGGAAACCCTCACTGCGAAAACCATCCGTCATCAACAACAAAAACAAGCAAACTATAATCCCCACGGAGCCAAGTTTCAGCACCACAAACTTTACCACACCGCACGCTTCATCACAAGGCAGACATACTAAACAGACCCGAAACACAGTTCCTGACGGGCCACAATTAGAGAGCCAGTAGGTATATAGCACAGCATCGGCACGCCGAGAGCATTGCCATAACGGCGAAAGCACAGCCAAGTAACTGTTAAACAGTATATATGACCCAATTGCCGCGGTACTTGATGTAAGGTATCTTACACTTTTGCCGTATGGCATAGTGGCATAATGTACGACAGTAACAATTCGGGTACCTGCTCGCAGACATATACTAACTTGAACAATAGTCTTAGATGTTCGACAACATGAAATACAGCCACGGGTGGTAGAACCTCTCATCATCCACTGGATCAATGACCTTTGGCAGATAACGGGTCTGCCATTCCTCGTGAAGGGCAGAATTGAACTCCTCATCCATGACACCTACACGCCGTGCCTTGCAATACTCCCAATACGAAGGATACCATCCTGATTGGCCCCAATCAAGAATCCCCACGACCTTTGGGTCAGGCCCACACGATAACAGGATGTTGGGGGGACAAAGATCGTTATGGGTAAAGATAATGGGAATGTCGTCGCTAATGTCAATTCCACAAATATCATGGAACTCTTGCACCGCACCTGCGCCTTGGAACGGCCCTACACGCTCTGGCCGTCCAGCAACGAAAATGTCGTTGAGCGGGCGCTTTCCTATACTCCCTGGTTTCATTAGACGAAATGGGATACGGGAAGGCCATCGTGTGATAACTTACCAATATATTTGTCTGAATCCTGGGTCAAAGCTCTCCAGGCATTCACCATACATCTCAGCTCTTTGCAGACAGCCTGCCGCTCGCCTTCATTCATGGTGCTAAATCTTGCCTGTAGAGTATCGCCCTCGACCAGAGACATGTATATGAACCTTTGACCGCCATCTTCAGCCCAGCCGAAGACCTCAGGGATTGGGACACGACCTTGTAGTCGCTCACGCATCAATACCTGGGTTTCAACCTCGGCGATAGTAACGTCGGTCCCATACTTGACGGCCAGTCCCAGGAGTGGGATGATAACGGGGGGTGGATGGCTCAAGGATGCGGCACGCCAGTGGCCGGAAGCCTCATTCAGGGCTCTGATCTCTGCCGGCGAGGGCAGCCCGGGCGCTCTGCGCTCTTGGAAGAAACTGGACTGAGGGAAGACCCTGGCGGTTGGGGTCGGTGCGGAGCACGCGCTTAGCTCTGGGGTATCATTTGTCGCCATCGAAACCGAAGAGTGGCCAGTGTTTCGGGCGCTAGATATGATGCTAAGTTGAGATTCCTTGACGAAATATGAGGTGGATTGCGGGCGGCAAGCAGAGCAGCCCTGGTTGGCTCGGATGGAGACTTGGAGTAAGGCTTGTGGGTTTCTGCCAAGGTTAACCGCCTAGTCGCGACCACGATCACACCACGACGACCCGCTTGCCTCAGGCACCTGAGACTGGGTTGAACTGACGCACACAAAGCCAACGGGCCAACAACCTTAGAAAATCGAGATTCAGTCCAATCACCCGCTCTATTTTGTCGCGCGGTAGAATCGTAAGGTTATATTTAGACAATTCTCCGTTCCCCATGTCTTTCATTTTAGAAATGGTCAGAGATATAAAGCTCCGCCCTTCAACCAAGACAAAATGTATTCACAACTCAGCATCCGCACTCTTCCTTTCCCCTATATTTTGTCTGCCAGCTTCCTGTTAAATTCGTTTTTTTCTCTTCGGTTATTAGCCTTTTTGGGGTTATCTTTTGGCCGGATAAATATCGATTCGAGCAGTATATAGATATGCCTCCTCCTCCTCCTCCTCCTCCGCCACCATCCTTCACAGCCGCTGTTCCTGCCTCCGCTCCAGCACCACCCGTTGTTGCCAACAAAGGCCCAGCCGGAGCCTTATTGGCTGAACTGGTTATATATAACGGTTCTCCTTTCAAGGACCATTGGGCATACTTTGTACGATCAAGCCTTAACACCTCCATTGGCGTCATTATCCACGCGACTGGTGATGTCAGGAACGGCTTCATGTTCGAGGTCAAAAGGAACTATGACTTCGCAGTTACTTCCACTGTACCTACATCTAGGATCCCGCTGCAGTGGATCGACGGCGAGTTCCTGGACGAAAGGGCCATGCTTAACAACGGCGTCTACAAGGCTGATAACGTTCCTGTTTGTCCCTTTGAGGAAAGTGTGCACAAGGTCAAGGCACCTGAAAAGTCACTGAACGCCGTCGGTCAGAGTGTAAGTCCCCGTCCATAACCATCAACTTCCCATGAGCAACAGCCAACCACAATCCGGGTATGGCTAACATCGAGATACATAGGGTGTCCCTCAAAAGAGGGTTGTGCAGAGGAATTGCCAGACATGGATCGTTGAGTCCGCCGATCAATTGGTCGCAGATCGGATTCTCAGTCCAGAGGTTGCCGCTTATCTGTATGCAATCAAGCAGTAAATTAGCTACTGTGAGGTTGATTTTACGGCAGTAAAAGCCACCACCCATGATGACCAAGAAGTCGCTTGACTTTCGTCTCAGAATACCACGATCCAACAGACAGCAAAGCAGACTTGGTGTGAGGTTCACTAGCATCTCAATGCTGACAACCTGTTTTTCTCGCATATGGGGTAGGATCATGTGGCCGTTTCATTCCCCGCGCCTGGCTTCCCTGCCCCATTATGTGGTAGCTGTCACACGGGGGGAGGATGGGAATACAGAAAAGTTAGAATGCTGAAAGACTCAAAGAGGTAGTAGCAACTGCAATGAGACTGTATGAGAATGGAATGGTTGTATGTATAGCAAATTAGTTGGTCAGTTCAATTGATATTTATATTAGACTTTATGCCACCCAAGAAGGGGATCAAAGTATCTCAATCAATATCTCAATAATTTCAACAATAGAGGCTAGTTCAATTGATATAGGTACAGAGGTCGATATCAAGAGTCTCTGCCAGAGAAATCAACATCACATCCCTTCGCCCTTGTCAGGTACCAGCCTGTATATCCCCCATTCACTTCCTCTAGCGCACCTTTCCCTAGAGGCTCTATAGCTTTAGGAGGGGCAGTAGAAGATCGTTTATCGTAGTGGTATTATCAAGCAGATGCGTGTGAAGCAAATAGTTGTGTGATTTTAATCAATCAAGGCATAGTACCCCATATAGGTTGAAACTCTCCCTGTTTATCACTAGAAACCCATGATTATATATTATTTAACGATAGGTCGGATCCACTATTTCCAACCCATTTGACAACACGGAAATAAAATAATCAAATTCAACTCCGTACTCGTAGCAGACTGATATTGTCAAGCAGATGTGTGTGAGACAAACACGTGACTTTAATCGATAAAAGGTACACAGGCCAATAAGCAGGTCGAAACTCACTCTATTCATCACCAGAAACATACAATGAAGGACCGCATTATTGAAGACCAAATCAAGAGAGAGCGGGAAACCTTTATCCGGTTTATCAAGGAGGATAAAGGAGAAGCCATCCGCAACCTGGCGTCCTCCCATCACGGCGGCACACCTTGCACCATCTTTGCGGTGACACATGGATCATTCAACATCTGCGTTATGATCCAATTCGACGACCCGTCTGCCACATCGCCAGATCGCTGGGTGGTGCGCATACCTTTTTCTAGACGAGTACCGTGGATTGATGAGAAAATCGACTCAGAGATAGCTACTATGATGTATATTCCCCTCTCCCCCACTGAAAATGGGTAGTTTATCATGTCACTCACCATGCCTAGGTATGTGGCCGAAAGAACAACTATTCCGATCCCCAAGGTTCATGCATGGTCATATGAAGCTGAAAGCCCGATCGGATATGCCTATATCATGATGGATCACGTTCAAGGCACGCCACTAAACGCCTTGTTGTTCCGCAGACATGAGAGATGGGCTTACAACTCCATGAATCCGAGCCCTGATCTAGCGCGTGTTCATGAACAACTCGCCGATATTTACATCCAACTTCGCGGTCTAGAGTTTCCCGAGATTGGAGCGCTTGGAATGCCTACAGTGGAATCAGGCATCGCCATTCGACATCGACCATTGCCGATTGAGGTGGTCCTTCAGGAAGCTGAGAACCTTGGCCCTACGGCCTTTTTCCCCGAGAACAAGACCTTCAAGACAGCTAGGGAGTACATCAAAGCCCTAGTGCAACTCGGCCACAACCGACTGGTCAAGGCTCAAGACCCCGACCTGGGCTCCTTCGAAGTCGCCTCGAGGGTTGCCCTAGCTCATTCTGAGTTCTACAGACATATGCAAACCGTCTGGCAGTGGGGAAAAAAGAGCGAACCATTTGTGTTAATGCATGGAGATTTGACCTTGCATGGGAATAACCTCCTCTGGGACGACAAGCTGAACCTCGTTGCAGTCCTTGACTGGGAATGGTGTTATGCAGTCCCCGTGTCCTTTTTCGTCCCCCCAGCATGGCTTATTGGGTTCCATCCTAACCCAATTCGTGAACTATGTCGTTCTAGCATTAGCTTCCTCTGCGAGACGAAGGCTCTCCATGCGTCTATTGAGGCATCGCCACGACAATCAGCGCTCAAAAAAGAGTGGCAAGATCTCCCCTGGGAGCCACACTGCGCACTAGTGCTTGCGCTCCTATATCCCGAAGCCGTCGACGACGTCTATTGGGAGTCTTTCATCTATAGATTTTACTCTCCGGATGGCGAAGAGGTTGCTGAAGAGAGGTTGGCGACGTTTCTTGAGGAGCCAGGGGTCAAAGGCTTCCTCAACCGGAGGGTTGACGAACAGAAACGCTACGATGAGAAATATGAACGTTATGTGCGCGAGCATGGAGAACCACGAGCTTGTCGGTGTCTGGGCTGTGAACGGGAGAGGCAGAGTTTCGAAATTCTGCAAGAACTCCCACGGCTGTGAGTTTGTCTTGCGAGGATGGCTTTGAAGGTCATAACATTACAAACTCGTCTCACTGGACCCCGTAGAAGCAAGCATCATCATGGGGAGATATGCTAGTGTCTTTCCCGTTATTCCCAAGCAAAAATCCATGATAAAATTTCTTATTGTTCAATCACTGCCCAGGTAGGCACCTATATCACAAACATGTTTGTCGTGGATGCTGGAACAACCGCGAAGTTTCCCCAAACACTTTGATGAAGCAAACTTGGAAAACCACACGCGACATTGTCGATCCTGAGCAAAGCCTACAGCATGCTCCTTGCCACTGCCTTGGCCTGGACCTACCCTCTCGCCGATCAGATAATACAGCTGACATCATATGACTCTTTCACAGCCAATGGCCAACCCTGTAATTACTTTCACTTTACGCGAAAGCGACACGAACAGATCGCGTAGAACACGGGTCTCTATGTCTCCACTCTTTTCAGCAAAGGTGAGAAACTCTAGCTCGGTGAATGGCCACGGAAAGGTTGTCGCCTCTTTTTTAGCTTTCCGGGGTAGGGGCCTCCCTCTTTACTCCCTTCTTCCTCTTCTTCACCCTGGCAACCATCTTACGACCTCGTTAATCAGAACCCCTCCTTCTTTTATCCATCACGGACCCTTGCTTTTTCATCGATTGCGACGTCATTGCCATCGTAGAGGGGAACTACTTGTCTCTCTTCTATTCAAGACACTCTCCACTCTTCACCCTTTTATACTTCCTTGAACTAGGCCTTGTCGTTCTGTTGTTGACACCTTGAGCCTTACCCTCTCGCAACAACAATCGAGACATTGCGACCAATTCACGACGTCATCACACCTCGGCGCATTCATCTTCCATCACCAATTGATCCCCATCGAGTCGCCCTCCATCTTACACATCTCTCACAATGTCGACTCCTCGGGTAAAGCGTCAGTTCGCTGGCAACCCTGATCTCTCCCAGCGCCAAATCACTTCCTTCTTCAACCCCCGGTCCTCCAACGAACCGCCCCAAGCCAGTCCCGAGCCGGCTCGCCAGCCTACCTTGCCCTCTACCGTCCAGGCGAACCTTCTAAGCGTCGGAATGCGCGTTCGCAAGTCTGTCCCTGAGGGATACAAAACAGCCGGGACGAGCGCCTTCAAGCTGTGGACCGACAATGCGCCGGTGACTACCACTACTCCCCGCCGCGCCGCCAACAAGGCTTCCTCTAGAGAGCTCTTGCCTTTCTGCGGCATCAACAAGGTTGGCGGTCTTGACACCCAGCCCGAGTTTGAGCAAGAAGACAATGTCCCGGATGCCGATGCTATTCCTGAGCTTTCAATGTCCCAAGAAAGCACCGAGAGCGTCGATTCAAATGAGACATATCGAAAGCGATTCTTCGAGGACGACGACGAACCCCATGTCAGCTCCCATGCCCAAACCATGGTTGACGAGAGTGACTCTCGGGTCTATGCTATCCCTGTCTCGCAAGCCCAAAAGGCAGCCAGACTTGGGAATGGTGGCCAGGGCCGCAAAGCTACTGGCCCCGACTTTGAGGAGGCTGAATTTCTTGTTTATGGAGACGAGACGATGGATCAAGCAAACTAGCTTGACTCTTTGCTCGGTCCCTGGTTAAGACTTGCGTGTCACATGTGTTGTGTTGATTGATGAATTTGGTGTTAGGCGTTGTCAGGTATACATTGGTGCTCCAGAGCTGGTTGTTTTCTATGCATGTCAAGGATAAGATGAATTAGGACTGTGTATGTTACACGGAATTAAGACAATTGGTCGATTGTGACCTACAAGTACTTCCTTTCCTCCGCACTTACATGCCCACAAACGGCTCTCGGAACTCGAGCAAGTCCCTCTGCCCGTAAAACTCACCGGCGACCGTGAGGATCATGTTGAGCGTGGCGCGCAGGTTGGCCCGCGAGCGTTGCTTCGCTGCCTCCTTCTCGGCTTCAACTTCGGCGTCGGCGTCGTCTAAAGCTGGGCCATTGTCAAGCTGTGCGAGCAGTCGGGCTTTGGCATCCTCGAGGTCCTCCTGGGATTGGGGGGCGACTTCGCCATCCTCGGCTTCCGACTCGGATGCGAGGTCCATAGCCACATCCTCTTCTTCGTCGTCTATCTCACCTTCCTCTGTATCAGGCATAGGTGCAGGGCTCGCGGGCTGAGGTGCTGGTGTATCAACCTTGGATGGTACTTGGTCCTGCTCAACTTCAGGGGGTGTTGTGTCATCTTCATCCTGGTCAGGGCTGACGGCACCCTCCACCTCCAACTCCTCGGCATCCACCATCACGTCCTCGTCGCTGCTGCTCCTATCAACAGCCTCGTGGGCCCCCAAACCACCCTCAGCCAGCTCCTCTCTCAACGCCGCCATCTCCGCCAAACTTCTCCCCAGCAGCACCGCCCGTCGACCCAGATCACGGACCCAGCCAATCTCTGCGTGGTTAAGCTCTCCCTTGTCCGGCAGTCGCGCGAGGAGCGCCCACAGCCAACGGCTCGTGCGTTCAGGCAGGGTATAGCCGCGGCGCAAAAACTTACCGCCAAGTAGGACGCGAAGGATGCGGAGGATGGTATCTTTGGACATGAGGGCGAGTTGCAGGGGATGCGGGTCGGTAGTGCGAAGGAGACGGGACCATACGGCTATCGGTGACGATTGATGACCGAAAGGCGCGGCCGTGGTAGCTTGCGATGGGGAGAGGCGAGAGAGGGCGTTGGAGGGAGGCTTCGTATGGAGGATAGATCGGAGGTGGATGTATTGGTCCATGAGGGACGCAAAGTAGGCCTCGTGTATGGCTCTCTCTTCATCAAAGTCGTCCTCGTCCTCGTCCTCGTATTCTGGAGCTTCACCCTCTTCGTAGTCATCCTCCTCGATCCAGTCAGGTAGTCCGACGTACGCGCCGTCTTCATAATAACCTCTCGAGTCCCCGATGCCAGTCTCGTATATGCTCCTATCGGCAGGCCCCTCATCGTCTTGGTCCGCATCGTCGTCTCTCTCGAAGTCGGCTGGTAGCTGCGGTCCTATTTGGACCTTGGGGGCAACGAGTAAATGGGGGATCCCGTTGGCTTCTTGTCTGTTGTACTCACCATATCAGTATCCGTGGTCTATAGGTCGGCCATCTTCAGCTAGGATCACGAGGAGCGCTGCGGGGGAGCTTCATACCTTACAGAGCTGAGATAGGCCATGGCTTCAGAGTCGTCCTCAAAGTCGGACTCTTCACCCGCGGGAACCGTCGTCGCGTGGCCGCCCGAAAAGACATATTTCTGACCCCATGTCGGATCGATGTTGGAGTGCTGATGCTGTCGCGTCTTGCCGCCTTGTTTCTTTGGGCGCTTGTTCTCTCGCTTTGGTGTATCGCCGTCGTCGGCCTCTTGGAACTCCCTTTTTGACACCATTTCGCAAGTTGGCGTGTTGACGGATTTGTTTTGTCAGGCTCAAGAGCTAGGGTGGAGTGAAGATGGAAAGGACCCTGAGATGATGCCTGCCTGTTGCTTATCGATAAGCCCTCATGCCGCTTTTTCGGCCGACCAACCAGAAAGTCACTTCCAGACTTTGACGACAACTCTCAACTTACACCTGACGATCTAGTCTTGGGACTTGTTCATGGTGATAAATCGACAATGAGCGCGGCTGTTGTGCGTCGCTTGGCCTTGAATTCGCCGCGCCACACCGTCATCTCCCGTCGAACCGTTGTTCGCGCGCAATTGACGACGCAATGGCGCTCTCATAGCACCTACAACCACTTTGTGGGTAGCAGTATGTCAAAGTCGATCCCTTGTGAATAGTCTCGATTAACATGTTTAGTCGAATCCGCTACCCCAGACTCTTCTATTCCGCTACGGAAAGATGCAAAACCTTTTAAACTTGCCGTCAAAGACAACATTGCGACCGCCGACTTCCCCACGCAATGCGCCTCTCAGATCCTCTCCTCCCACCCATCGCCATTCGAGGCCACCGTCGTGCGACAATTGCGTCAGCTGGGTGCTTCTATAGTTGGAAAGACAAATATGGACGAGTTTGGCATGGGATCGCACTCAACGAACTCGAGCCACGGCGCTGTGAGGAACCCATTGGCAGAGGACGACGATGTGTCAGCTGGTGGTAGTTCTGGCGGAAGTGCTGTCGCAGTTCGGCTTGGAGACGCTGATATTGCGCTGGGAACAGACACGGGAGGTTCAATTCGACTGCCTGCAGCGTATACGGGGACTGTTGGGTACAAGCCCAGCTATGGCATGATCTCCCGGTTCGGCGTCGTTCCATACGCCAATTCTTTGGATACGGTTGGCTTCTTGGCCAGCGAAGTCAAGCCGATCCATGACCTCGTCTTCAAGACTGGTCTGTATCAAGAGCATGACCCGAGTGACCCAACATCGCTCCCTGTCGCCTCCAGGAAACGCTGCGCTGAAACGACACCTTCTACCCTCCCCGACCTGTCCAAACTAAACATTGGCATTCCTCTCGAATACAACATCGAGGAACTTGATCCCTCCATCCGAGCTGCTTGGGTGGCTACCGCCTCTGCTCTCGAAGCACAGGGTGCAACTCTAGTTCCCATCTCACTCCCCTCTACAACAGAGGCCCTCTGCGCATACTATGTCCTCGCCCCAGCTGAAGCTTCCTCTAACCTAGCAAAATACGACGGCGTTCGCTACGGGAAGCGTGGTGAGGGCAGTGACGCTGTCGGTGAGACTCTCTACTCTGACACCCGTGGCGCCGGTTTCGGCGACGAGGTCAAGAGGCGAATCTTGCTCGGCACATATAGCCTCAGTTCCGAAGCCATGGACAACTACTTTATCCAGGCGCAAAAGGTCCGACGCATGGTGCAACAGGACTTTGACCGTGTCTTCCGGCTGGACAACCCGCTGTACGAGCCCGCGCAGTTCGACCTCAGCGACATGGCCGAAGCCACCGGTATGGAGGATAAGCGCGGTCCTCTGCAAGTAGACTTTATCCTTTGTCCCACTGCGCCCACGTTTCCCCCGCGGTTGGACGAGATCAAGGAGCAGAGCAGCGTGGATGTATACATGAATGATGTCTTTACAGTGCCTGCCAGTCTCGCGGGATTGCCGGCTGTGAGCGTTCCCGCCAAGGTTGAGGGGAGTCGATTCCCAGCTGGATTGCAAGTGATTGGGCAATACTGGGACGACCAGAGGGTGCTGCTGCTAGCAGAGAAGTTGAAGGAGGCTATTGCATGAACATGTATAAATGAAAAGCGATGATTGAATGATCTTGGGTAGTCTAGATGGCTCAGATGGAGTAACTCGTATTGTGGTACCGATCACATAGTTGTGACACTGGCTAGAGGATGTCAGAGGAGTATTCACTTCGCCATTAGCTTATAGCTATAAATCTCGAGTGAAGGAAACTACAAAAAGGGTCCCATGCTTGAGCTCATCCCCTTATGGCCCTGCTAACGGCCCTTGCCCACCTCGCTAAAGTGCTAACGAGTTGAAAGTGGATGTATATTTACAACATTCGACCTAAGACATCTCCAGGAGAAAGCTAAGGCGTCAAGCAACTCAGTCGTTCCATACATAGGTTCAGCTGTGAGATTGGTCCCAGCCCACAGTCATGATGATGCTGATGAAAACAAGGGTTCAGGGATCTTGAATATGAAAGCCAAAGTAAGTGGTCTTTGCGACCATGAGTTGCATTCGTTATAGTGCTGCTAAAATGGTTTGGCCGTCAGGGAGGTTGTAGCCTTTCGACCTCCCACTTCAAGCAATCAATACGGATTGCTGGCATGCTCATCGGCGTACCCATTCCCCCAGAGGTTGAGTAAATCTCCGCTTGCTGATGTATATAGTTCTTCGTCGCAGTGAAGGCGTCTCTGGATGTACTCGGTGTGGGGGTGGTCTAGCTCGGTGTTGACCGAAATAGCTGATAGCGAGACTTGCTCTCGGCGCGGCGATGTTCGCTGTTGAGAGGCCAAGGTCTCATACTGTTGGCGTTGATACAGACCGGGCCCAGATGTTGGTGTTCTTTGTCATCTTCAGACTTGATCAGGGTGAACGACTCCGGCTCCGGCTCCGGCTCCTGCTTCGACTTCGACTTTGACTCCTCGGCCTCTCATCGCGATCAACATCCATCTCATCCCTATCCGAAAGCTCCCCGGACTCCTCCCTCGTGCCATTCTCGCCCTCCGGCTCATCCTCCTCCAGCAGATCCTCGAGATCACCAAGGGGACTGACCCTTGGCTCCAGAATCTCCAAGTCCTCCAGAGTCTCTCGCTTCGGCATCTTCCACAGACTCGTACCGCACACGCGATCCTTGACCAGCAGGTCATCCACAAACTCGTCCATGTACGTCAGAGCCACGCCCGCCCTGCCTCTCCTCCTCAGCTTGCGCCTGTCCTCGAGAAACGGCTCCAGCATCTCGTACACGTCTTTTGCCTGGCGCGTGAGCCGAAAGTAGAAGCACGCCAGAGCGCGCAGGTACTTGAACTCGTCGCCGCCGTAGTGCAGGTACTCGTGTAGCACGGCGTCGCTCGGGGCGAGTTCGAGGAGCTTGAAGGCGAGACACAGGAAGGGGCTGGGCTTTTGCGTGACTCCGTAGGTTCCTCCGATGAACGACACGTGCTCGACGACGCGGTCGACAATGTCGGCCTCGTTGAGCGCGAAGCACTGCTCCTTGTAGAAATACGAGTCGACGATACGATCCTTGACGGCCTTTTCCATGATTGTCGCGGGGTTGAGGCCGTTGGGCGCCATTGTCGCGTAGGAGCCGCGCTCATCGAGGAAGCGCCGCGCATCGGCCTGGACGGTATCTTTGTTTTTACTCATGTTGGGCAGTCGTGACGTAGGCTTGGTTAATAGGAAAGTGTAACGTTGGCGATGGGAGCTTGGTGTTGGAAAAGTTGATGGAACCTTGAAGCTCGGGACCGATAAGAGCTGATAAGGCGGTTGCCGTGTCAACAGAGTCAACACTGCATGAGCATGACGACCAAGCTTCGAGGCGCAAGGTTTAATCGGTTACATGACCATTCAATCTTGAGCCTCCTATTGTGCGTTTTCATTTTCTCTATATATCTTTTATCAGGATGGCCAGATTGCTCCTCACGTCGTCCCAGGTCCAGATTATCGCATCCTGCATAGTCGGCAAGTCACATTCCAGCTCCCGCATTCCACTCAGTTACTGACAGGACATTCTCCAGTGGTTCTCTGCACGACGGCTCTATTCATCAGCGGCTATGTTATCCAGCAACGGACCCTTCGCGAGCTCCGTGTAGCCATAAAACCTCGCAACACCCGCCCATCCCCCAAGGTCTACCTCCCCGAAAAGTTCCGCACGAGGACCAAGGAGCTCGAGGACGGAAGCGTCGTCGACATCGACACCGAAGCGGATATCGAGGTCAGACGGCAGCGTCTCCTAATCGAGGTCAAGGAGACACTTCCCGGGGTCAAGCTGGAAGGTACCGAGGGCAACGCTGCGCTGGAGAAGAACATTGAGCTCGTGAAGCAGCTCCAATCCAAGGTGGTGGAAAAGATGTCGACACCAGAGGGCCACGTCGAGGCTCCCGTCAAGAACCACAAGCCCGTGAGCAGGGCTCAGAGGAGGAAGATGATCAAGAACGAGCTCCAGAAGCTGGCTCAAGCGGATGAGCCGGCGTACTACCAGCGCAGGATGTGGTAATCCCAGCACGCAGCTGATGGTGAATGTGGCCAACGACTATACTGAGTATACGCACTTTTACGTTGGATATCTTTTGGAATCGGCGTTTGTTGCTTCTTGGGATAAGGGGTTATGCCAAACACTCTCCTTCTCCCTCCTTCGTCCAGGTTCAAGATTGAAAGAATAACGAGCAAAGGCGTCCTGCGGGTTGGATATATATATAGTAAATAAGTACTGCAATATTTAAGGAGCCTGAATCTTCGAATATCTATTTTCCCGTCTCGCTCATCCTCAAACTCGTCGGTGCGTAAAACCAGCGTGGCTAATCGCCCCCTTTGCTTCACAACTAGGATAGCACATATTGATGTGGTGATTGGTAACTACACATTCGCTTGTAATATTTACAACCATATCAAGTACAGTATGACAAGAGCAACTCAGAGACCATGTTATCGATCAATCTCGCACCAGGCATCACACAGGAATACATGGGCGCATCTGGCCACTCCGCCACAGTGACATCGACAGGATGTCATAATGATTTATCACTGCAGTTGAACTTGTTACGAGCTGAGCTGCCGGTTGAATCATCGAAATTTCGCTGCCGTCACGAGGATATAGTATCGCTTCACGCAAAGTAACTGATGAGACCAGGCATTGGCCTCAATCATAGATGAAATGCAGAGACTTGATGATTCTAGTTTTACGATACCAAGTCCTGCTTTCCAAGAAGCCTAGACCTAGGCAGCATCTCTTCCAAAACTAGGCCAGGACACAACGGTACGATGCAATTAGTTTAGCCAAGTCTAGAGATGGTTCAAGAACAGCTCACTGCCCTCCGCAACATAGCCATAGCCAGTAGTCGGCACTTGTGTAGCAACTCAGTGTTGGTTATCTCCTCAGATACACGCCGCATATAACATCCCCCCATACAACTAGAACACTCAAGATAATCAAGGTGGTTCAATAAGCCAACAGCATTCATATGGCCTAAAGAGTTCGAGCAACACATGGTGGTTCACATCAAAGACGTCCCCTCATTCAGAGGATCGAGAAGGACCTCATTGCTACTTGAAAAGTCGAGGCTGTCTCAACTCTCATACAGAATCTGCAGCCGCAGGCAACCGTTGTAAGCGACATAGTGAGCCAGGATGATGAAACACCCATCAGGTAGGTCTAAGAATCCTACCTACACCGACATGTGGCCGGTGACAGACACATCCAAATCCAAGACACGCAGTGGTAATGTGACATTTTCGGTCTCATTAATCGAAATTATGGCACACCCATGAGAACTCTCTTCAGGCTTGGGTTACAGCGCAGATCCAGAGTCGAGGTTGCAGCGCATAGGATCTGCGGATGACAGGTGTAGTGACACGCAGGGGCCGTAAGCACCTTGTTTAGGAAGGCAGCTGAATCCTTCTCGATTCGAGACGTCGATCAGATGAAGGGGGAATGAACACGGTATGATGAGCCGCTCACTCTTTTACTCGACAGTTACAACGAGCCGTACCAGCCTATAAACTATCTTTCCAGCCACGCATTGCTCTTCTAAACAGTATCCCTCAAGTTCCTCCAGGTCAATTAGTGTCAGCGCAGTCTATTCACCATGTTATATCGAAGTTTTATTCCGCTACTCCTCGCTTCTTCTGTCTCGGCACTTGAGGTTCCCAGCAATATCCGCACATTCTACAACCAACTCAAAGCCAAAGGAACGTGTACCAACAAATTAGCCACCGGCTTCTTTGACTCCAAATTCGACGATGGAAGCAAGTTCGACTCCCAGCCCTGACATTCCCAAGCTGACATAAATAAGAAACGTCGTACTGCGGGGACCACCTCGAGGACTATGGCGTCGTCTACCTTCAAGGTGAAGGGGGCACATTCTCAAACATGGACGTCGACTGCGATGGTGCTCAGGGCGGACCACAAGATGATGGTCGTTGTGACGAGTCAACAACCACCATTTCGACAACGTCCATCAAGTACATCATCGAGGGATACAACGTCGGCATCAGCGACTTGAACCCTCACGAGCACTCGTTCGTCGTCTTCGGTAACTCGGGCACCAAGCCTGGCTGGAAGACGTTTGATCCGCGTGAGCACAGCGTGCAAAAGGCCAGTCTCATGGCGGTCGTCTGCGGAGACAAAATGGTAGGCAAATACACCCAGTACATAGAAGCCTATCTAAGGTCACTTCAGTTCTACGGCATTTGGGGCGACTCCAACGGTGACCACGGCGATCGTCCCAGCGTCGGTGAGGCATCCCTTTCTCTCGCAACAGCCTGCTACGGTAAGGGGATGCAAGCAGGCACTGGCTCCAACACAAGCCACGACGAGGAGGACGTCCTATACATCGCCTTCACCGGCGCAGATGCAGTCCCAGGCGCCAAAGGAGCTGCCTGGGCCGCAGGCAACTTTGACGACTTCCACTCCAGCCTTGTTGGACTAGGCAACAAGCTCATCAAGCGCATCGGCGATGACTGTTCGTGGCCTAAATACTGTCAAGGTATGAGTATGGACGGCGAGCTTCTGGTAGATGCTAACGAGAATGCTAGGCGCTTCTTGCAAGGTTGCTCAGGACTGCGCCGATGCGCTCACTTGTGTTGACGGTAAGTGTGCGGAATAACGGTTGAGTTGAAGTCAGACAAGCTGGCTGCACAGCTACCCCGGGTTCTCAACGATATGGGGTGAGGGACGTTGTTCTATAGGTTAACCAATCTTTTTTAAAGCCATCCTTCCAACATCACCATACAGCATGAGTGGTAGCCGTATGTGTTACTCCAGTAAACTTCTTTGTACATATTAGATAGGTATAGGGTTGGTCTTCCATCTTATTCAAGGGTGGCAATCACTGAACGACACAGATCCATACTGCTTGCACACACCAACACTCTTGAGTTTTGAGGCAAGTCCTGGATTGAATTGTCCATCTTCTTCAGGGTGGACCGGTGTCACAACTGTACTGGAGCAGCCTGTCGTCAAAGGCCAGATGTCAAGCGTAGCATCGGGTTCTCGGCCAAGTATAGATGCCACGCTAGGAAGATTCAATGAGTCAAATATCGGGCACTCCTTGGGAACCAGTCATGTCACTCAACAGGCACCAACGCTCAACATGTCCTCGCCCGACGGTCCAACGCCAAAATTGGAATCGCCGACGCTACGATTGGCCGCCCTGCTAAATCTCCGAGGACCCTGAACTGAGCTCAACGTCGTGTCACACGTTGAGCATGGACCTGGGTAGTAAAAACTCTTTTTTCGTCCCTTCATGGCACTAGAAAACGGGAAGGAAAATTTTTCGAATACCGGAGCATCACCGTGCGTTCTCCAAGCTCCTCGGGACATGAATAGCGCAGAGCACGGGCTTGTTTGGGAGAGTGAGAGAGAGGCGGTCACGCGAGGAGGAACCGGTTCCAGCCTCGGAGTTGACAGCTTTCCCCAGGATATGCCAGGCAGGAATTCAGGGTCCTCGCTTCACAATGGCGTCCCTTGACTTCTAGAACCCAAGGATCATGGGTCCGCTCCAGCTCGGACGTGTTTGAGGGCTGGAGATGTCGGTTGGCGTGGTACAAGACGGTACATGGACCCTGCCTAGACGAGACGCCGTGGGTTCTGGCATGATGATGCTGAAGAAGAGGAGCAGTTAATATTATATTAGTGAAGTGGTCTGTGTAGGATGGAATAATTGAGATGGAGTTTTTGAATATCGAGCCATTGAGTTAGAGTGGAGATGCAGCTGGACCCTGAAGCCACGCGACAACGGTCAAGCTGTCTCCACTCCAGCTCAATTCATGCTCTGGAACGGGAAAACGTAAACGCGCACAGGCCATCGACTCCATCCTCAGCGTCGCACCGCAAAGGAAGAAGTGGAGCCGTCGTGATGGAGTCGTCTTGTCCATCGTCCGACTCGACCTCTTACCATGATCAAATCAAACTCTTCCTTTTCGTAAGCGATTGACTCGACTCTTGTCACCTCTATCCACAATCTTCCACTGCGCTAGACGCAATTCAATTGCACGCACCATCAGCCCACCAGCCTCGACTCGCCTCCACAATTGACCTGCCCGACTTCCTTCCCGACCTCACCGAGCAAGGCTGAACTTGACGGTACATCCTTTCAATCTCACGGAGCTCCCGACGACCAACCCTCCGCCGAACCACTCTCCCTCCCAGATCCGACCGACCCGCAACTTCTACCATGCCGACGTTCCAGAGCAAAAGGTTCCGGTCGGCGGCCGACATGAACAAGATCGGCATGCGGTACCGCACCGTCATGAACAAGCACCCCTTCCTCATGTTCGGCCTGCCCTTCATGGCCGTCATCGTCGCCGGCTCCTTCGTCCTCACCCCGGCCACCGCCGTCCGCTATGAGCGCCATGATCGCAAGGTCCGTCAGATGACCAAGGACGAGGAGCTCAACGTCCGCCGCTCGGCGAGAAAGGTGGACATGAAGGAGGAGTACTACGTGCGTCGCCTCATTCCCCAGATGCGCATGCGATTGGCTGACACGGAGACAGAGGCTTGCTGGTAGAGATCTCGATAACTGGGAGCAGAAGCGTGTAGAGCGGCTCAAGGGCGAGAATGACGGTATACTTGATTGAGGCGGTACAGAATCCTCCCTTGCTTCCCGTCACTCGTTTGATACGGCAGAGTCCATCACGATCGGGAATACGATTGATCGACCTTGTCAGCGCCGCGAGATGCCCGAGTTGGATGGTCATGCAGACGTCATCCCTGGTGCTTACATCCGGTGACACGGCTGTGGGGGTTGAAACGCTCAAGGAAAAAAGCAAGGATCACCTCAGGGGCTGAGGCTGTGTACTAACTTATGTAAGATGGTCATCTCTGGCGTTGTGGTGTTTTGGGCATGGGAATGAGTACGCGTCTGTTTGGTTGCATGCGCCTTGATTGACTGCCCATCCGGATATGTCGGGGAGTTTCCACATCTGAGACGGAGGGGAACGAGCCGTAACGTCACGCACGGCAAGACCCAGGTGCGTGGGTTGAATGGTTGAAGCAAGACTCACTGTTCGCTGTGGTGGATCA
Organism: Fusarium piperis; assembly: GCA_027886205.1. Classification (NCBI taxonomy): domain Eukaryota; kingdom Fungi; phylum Ascomycota; class Sordariomycetes; order Hypocreales; family Nectriaceae; genus Fusarium; species Fusarium piperis. The sequence goes on from RZGM01000036.1 coordinate 129,577, forward strand.
AAGATGGTGTGAGGACGAGCATCGTAGGAGGGAAATGCTCCGATTCCTTCACCGGAAGCTCGATCTCTAGGTCAAAGACCTGGAGGGGAGTATGTTTCACGTCGAGGCGGGTGAGAAGAAACACTTCGCTGCACTGCATGGTTGATCGACGCTGCAGGTCTCCAAGGCTGCAAGTCTCGGATCCAATCCCGAGGCTACAAGTCTTGCGGTCTAGAACTACAGCCTTGGGACTGGATTCGAGACTTGCAGCCTCGGGGCTGAGGGAGTGAGACAACTGCAGCAGGCTGTGATGACAGCCTGAGAGGATGCAGCGGCACAGGCACACCGCATTGCCTGGTAAAACAGCACCTCATCTGCACCCCGTATTTTGTACCATACCGCGTTAGCACACTTGCAATGGACATGATTACTCTTCCTCCCCCCTTGCGCCGGGTCACGTTGACATGATGCCCCTGCATGTCCGTCCAAGCCATCTTGTGCCTCTATCATCTAGTCTGGTGATAAGGCTTGGCCTCGCAAGTTGCTCTGATGATGGTTGATCAATAGTCATTCGCGTAATCTCGATCCTCTCGGTTCACCGGCCCATGGTCGATCCGGGAAAAAGCCTCTCTCTCGAGGCCAGGCTAAATGGATCAGATGTATCACATTTTAAAGACAAGGACACCAGAGAAGAGACGGACAACTCGCTATCGAGCGGGAAGACGCGAGAGTCGGTGCGCTCGATTGGACCGTGGCTTCTGGTAGATCGTGCTGCAGCACCAGCTGAGCAGGGGCATCGGATGGGCCTGGGCGTCCTCTAGTCGAGTAGATCACGGCGATTCTATTGGAGGATGGTCACCGGCTTTTTGGGTTTCGGCGACCAAGACATGCGTAGGCGATCGTCAGGAGATGCGCGCGTGCTGTCACCGGTGATAAGATGGATGGACGCTCGAGAGGGGAAAAGAGGAGGGGTAGCAAGAATAAGCGAAGGCAAAGGAGAAGACGGTTGTTGAAGAGTGATGCTGTTCTCAATTGAGTTACGGATCGGGTTTGGTGAGAGGGGTTGCGCCCAATTAGAGGTGACGGGTTTGGAGTGTGGGAGGGGAAAAGCATGTCATCGAGGTCATGGGGGGGCGATGATGATCATGATTATCACTGAAAGGTGGTGTTGAGAGTGAGGGGGTTGACTAGTACATGCAGGTACCGGACGAAGTTTCACGATGATAATCAAGTGTGATTTCACAGGCAAGGCACAGGTACAGAACAAGAATACGAAACAATGTTCCGAAGGGATCACACGTGTTTAGGGTAGCAATTCAAGGATGGGGCAAACCAGGATTCATCCGATGAAAGTGTGCCGGTGTTGAGATGAACTCGCGTGTGAATGGCCCGATAAACCCCAAGATTCTTCCCACTTTACAGGGCCGGTGCACGTTGTGCTCAGCTGTGCCAGGCCCGCTATCACATTTCACATTTCCGGGTTAGGGAATTAACCAAAGTTAAAAATTTCTTCACGACGCTGAAGAGCTGAAGACGATCTCGGGAACAGCGAAATACGATATACCAGGGGGGTCGGGATCGAATGGCAGCCTGCCACTGCTGGATCTACAGAAAAGAAAGGAAAATGCCCGTCTCCCCGTGCTACGGAGTCGATTTCGATAGGGCGGTGGTGACCTACATGGTTATGTTGCATTGTAGGAGAGTCTGGACCTGGGTAATTTACAGCACATGCATGATCTAAGGAGCTGGAACTGAAAGGCCAGCATCGATGTTAATAAAAAAAAAAAAACAATTTATTGCTTCCCAATCAATCTCGTCGGCCGCCCTTGTGCGCTACACGCTTATGCCTAAATCTCCGGACATTTTGCTTTTGAACAGCCTCGACAGGTTTTATTTTTTTACAGCCTAGAAAATCAAGCTCTGTATCCCCTTCTGCGAGATGACGGCTCCCGATTCAAATGAGAATTGACAGAGATTACACAGCAACAAAAGAAAAACACAATAAACTTAAGCAAATAGTCCCTTTATTTCCCCAGTGCATCGTCAGCATCGAGATCTTGACGTGGCTCTCCACCTGCGTCGGGGTCGACGATGCTTCATGGCTGGCTGACAGGCCCGGCAGTCAGGGCGAGCGGCGCCACGTCCGAAGAGCTGGAGACCCTAATATTACAAGGGCCGTTGCCCATTATCACTATCGACTGCAAGGTACGGATAGAATGAAGCTGATGACGAGGATATTCGCTGTCGTCAAGGGAGGGAGATTGTGTTCTCTGTTCATCAGTTTAGTGTCCGTAACCCTTCGGACCCGGGGATAATCAGGAAGACCCCATTGCCGAGAGGCCCCAATCTCCGTCCAAGTCCGTTCACGAGGCCGCCAAGAGGGAGGAGCCTCGCGCGTGCACGATAATGATGCTGTCGCTCTCCACTGTGATCGTCACTTGCCCTTTGGCTGCAACCTAGAAAAAGACGACTCCGTGGACGAGACCCTGGATCTTCATCGTTGGCGCCGGATCAAGATACATGTCCGTCAGCGCGTTGCACCTGAAGTGGAATGAGGGTTCGATAACGGATTCACGAATGTTGTATTTCTTTTTCACGGTAATCAATTCTTCTGCATTACTACTAAGAAATTAAATGATTCCTCCACTTTAGACCGTGAGGCTGTCACGCATCCATCTGAGACCTCTTCCTCTTTGGCAGCTTGCTAAGTAAATTGCTTCTTCCCACCTCCTCTTTCTCGCAGCTTGCATCGGCTGCAGAGACGCCATCCCCGATGCCTCATTAAATTCCAAATGCCATGGACCCTTTTCTTTTTGTCATCCGGGGAGGAGGAGAGCCCTAATCATGCAGGTGAGATGCGTCCAGGTATTAGCCAGATTTCTCATGTGGGTGATGCATGCACCTGCGCCGCATAGTAGCGTCCAATGCCCTCGAGCTGAATTGAAAACCAATACCGTCCACCGTTAACCTCTCTGCCGTGTCCGCGTAGGGCATAGTCCAAGGTGCTGCAGGTAAAGACAAGACAATGTCTCTCCTCGACCAACAGCTCTCGAATCGTGTATACCGTCTTTTACGCCTTCGGACTTTGCCCCTCCCCCCACACCATCGTCTAAGCTAGCACCGCCCGAGGCGTCTTGGCGACCACTTTGGTGTCGTCCGCCGAGGGGCGCCGGTCCTGAGACGCAAGGGATGCAGCGGTGAGAGTAGTAAATCGCAGCACGGCTGAAGTAAAGAGGCTCAAAGTGAGTTTCTCGGCTGGCGCGCAAAAGATCAGGCTGTTGGTGATGGCTGCTCGGAGCTATTCAACACAGAGTTGCACATGGCTTGAACGGTAACCGGTCGGAGAAGCGGAGAACAGCCCACCCGTTCAATAACCATTGCCAAGGTCAACTCGCTTGGTTGATCTGTTACTCGAGTCGGTGCGCTGCAAAAAAGTGACGTCGAAGAGGTCACCACGTATCTCATCGCGGAACCACATTCTGCAGTAACAACTATGCAGATCTGCAGTGCATGCACGCACACGAAACCAAAGATTGACGTCGTGGCGAAGTGGAATCTGTGCATGATCTGCCAAGCCAACATATAAACAAATGTCACTGCTTCAAGCGTCAATAGCTTCACCCTCAAGCTCAAGCTCGAGCTCTCGTTCTTTGTTTCTTCCATCCCGCCCTGCTTCATCGCCAGGGACAAGGCTCAACGGGGCTGAAGTTCTGGACCTGACAGGCACGGGCCTTTTCGGGATTTGCTTTTTCGTGGCCTCTTTTTTTTCTTTTCGCTCTCTCTCACTTAATGTCAGTCAACTCTTACGCTAGTGTGTGCTAGCCTCGATGCACTCGAGCAGCGTGACCTGACCTGACCAACAGGGGTTTGCTGCTGAGTGAAAGTGCAAGTGAGTGAGTGTGAGAGGCCGGCCCGGGAATTGCTCGGTGGCGCGCCTTTTTCGTCAAAAGGCACCAGGCACGGGCAGCAAGGCACAAGGCACCAGGTACGCCGCCGATGGGCCTAGGCCCGGTAGTAGGTACTACCGGGCGTGAGGCTTGTCTTGGAGGGGATACACTTCAAGACAAAACGGATGGGAGGGGGGGGAAGAGTGAAAGAGCGGTGTCTACTGTTGGAAAGGTTCTCCGACGGAGGCTTGAGCATATTGGACGGATCACGAATGTGGTTTTCGTACTGGTAGTGTAGGCTGCAACGCACGCTCCAACAACAGTCGAGACGAAAGAAGAGAGAAACGTACGGCTTTCAAACAGGTACCAGAGGGTACTTGCCAGGGAGGATGGGAAACGACAGGGGTGGGCTGCGTACAGATCAGCGAGACAAGGCAGGACATGTTGGAGTGCATGGGAATTTGCGGGTGAATGACTGTGAAGAGTCAGAAGAACCAAGTTGAGATGATGGGTCACTCCGCTCTCTTGTGGAGATGGCACCAAGGGTGGATCTGCGCTGCGCAAGCCCAGTAACAGGGGGGCCTTGTCGGTGTGAGGTACGTATTCCGGACAAGGGTGGGTGCCCGCCTCGGCTGCTACGGTTCGGTGGATGACGTTGGTAGCCCGTCAGCTTTTACGGCTCACCCACACTCACTCAATACGATGGCCGGCCATTATTTATAGAGTTGAGAGCCTCCCACCCCCGGTTATCTCGGGCCCTAATCATCAACCCCGTCTGCCTTGGTTTATATGACGACCATTGCATCGACATTGTAACATTACCAATCTGTTCTTATTAATACAGCCCATCCCCTCACCTGGACCCGTCACCAACACCTCGACTTGCTTCTAATACGTCGACTTGATCACCAATACCGACTCGATACAATCGATCACCAACCACACAACACACCAACATGCACGTACTACACGGCTTCGGCCAGCGACGCAAGTCGTCTCGCCGCCCTCGCGACCTGCATATTCGAAAGGTCTCCTTCTCCGGCTCTTCTCTCTCTTCCGGCTGCTCCCTCTCCTCCTCATCCTCCACCATCTCCGACGTTTCGACACCTACACCTACGCAAACACCCATCGCTACAACCCGACCCGAGATCGATCCTCTTGCTTCACACCCCGCCTTCCACGCACCGCCTCGGCTCTACGAGAGGCCCTTTATCCGCATGGATGAGCCTGTGTTTTACGATGGCAACGACGAGGAGGAGCAGTGCATCGACCACGAGACTGCTCAACCTATCGAGATGGCCCTGCCTCCTCATGTGAGCCCAATGGATGTGGCCGATGAGCAGTGCAAGGAGCCTCAGGATTACTTCTTCACAACACTATCCAAGCGACCACCGATGCCCCGATCACGGTGGTCCGAGTCGACCATCCAGACCCTGGACCAATTCGGCAACTCGGACTCTGAGGACTCGGACGAGATCACCCAGTCTGAGGAGTCTGAAGACGAGGGCGACGACGCCTCCGTCCTCGAGATGCGACGTCTTACCCGCCGCGCCTCGGCCCTCAAGGCCATCACCCTCAACACCACCTACTCCCCTCGACCCGGCCTCGCTCCCAAGCGTCCCCCCATGCGCTCCCTCGACTCTGTCGACAACTTTATCCGTCGCGGAGGATGGAAGCGTCGTGGTATTGTCTTTCGACAAGAAGACTTGGAGAACCAGCGAAGCGAGGCGGACCGCGCAAGCTTCTAAGCAACTCTTTTCCTTATCTCTCTCTCTCTCTTCTAGCATGCCTTATGATTTCTTCGATACCCCAACCTCTTTTTACTCTGCTTCTTCTCTTTCGTTAAATACGTGGACATTCACGGGAAGAATGATATTTCTTGGGTTTTCCTTGACGGCTGGTTTTTATATATATCCCCCTCCCACCTCCCCATAAACTGGGCTTGGTCTTCCATCTTGATTTCATAGCTTGGAGTTTCTTTTCATATCACGATATGGCCTATGAGCCTTTGGGAAAGCACAAAAGCGGGTTTCATTTTTATGGGCGGGCAATTGGGAACGCTGGTATGCGTTATGGGATTCACGGCTTCCAACCGACTCACACCTTTACTACCTCTACAACTACCTCTACTACCTCACATTTTTTTTTTGGCGGCAAATATCTTACTCTATATCCTCTACTATCTACATAGGCATCTTTGTAATGCACCAAATACTATCTCTTGCCACATCCACTCTCTGCAGCCTCAATTATCGTGAATTGTTTTTTTCCCAGCCTCACTCGTGTCTTGATCTCTCACAGGGTCCAACAACATTGATCCATGTTGACACGTCAAAGATTCAGCCTCGTCTCACTCAACAACAAGGAATCAAATTAAACTGGAGAAAAGCTGCAGCTGCAGCCTAACCGAACCCCAGCTGCCTTGAAAATCCCCCCATCTTCGGTTTCGAATTCGCTTGTTGATGCCCGGCGGCGGCCTCTCCGAAGCGAGAAGCCCGGACCTTGGAGTGGCCCGGGGACGATATAATTATCATCATCAGCCCTTTTTCCCCAACGGTTCCTGGTCAAAGTTGTCATCTTGACGGGCGTAATGACGGGCTTCTAGAAGAAGAAAATTAACGCCAAGAAGCATGTAATTTCCATCTTTTGTTGAGTCACTGTTTCTGCCGAACCTGAATCTCAGGCCTGCGCCTGATCGGGGGAAACTTTCAACGTCGCCGTCGGCATTTGGACTGTTCGGAGCACCGAGCACCGATTGCGTGCGACGGGATTGTCCGTCCGGGCTTTTCGTAAATCTAACTTTGTGTGAATGCCCTCACAACGGCGCCCGCGGGCCACGCCGGCGCTTGGGAAGCCTTGACGATTCGGGGTTTCCCATTTTCCGCCTCCCCCTGATCCAAAGTCCATGTTGTACTCAGCCCTCTTTCATCTTGATCAGGGGGAGGCGAAAGCTGAGGAATGATGACTTGACCCTTTTGGAATGTGGCAAACGTGGAGGACCAGGGTCTTGAAGATGTGTGCCCTGGCCCTGGTTCAATGTTTACGATCTGCACCGAAAAGTGGCTGTTTCATCAGCATCGAATTAAATGATTCTCTGGCGGTTTTGTTTCTGGCAAATCTTGGAAACATGAAAGGAGAGAAAATGCGGCCATCGTAGATCCCGGAAAGACGTCAGCTTCCGGATGGTCATGTTTCAAAAACGCGTATAGAAGCACGATCGATGATGAGGGGATGCATCTGAGAGTATCTACAAGTATCTACATCGACCAGGACAAGGGCGCGTAACGGTGCAGCCATCGTGGCCAAGCTTCGTCATGTTTCTGCGGGCGTATCCAAGGATCTGCAAAACTTATCTGCGATGCGATGCGATGCGATGCATTGCCAGCTGGTTGATTTACCTTTTGGGACCTTCGGCAGCTGTCGTAGCCTTGCACTAGACATTCTTGTGATGCCATCATCCGGCCTTGATTTTGCACAAGACTATGACGTTTCAACATGCAGAGCCGCAACTCCGAAACACCCGTGTCTCGTTGGTACAACACACGGCGTCGAGTCTGAGCTCTTGGCCTGCCCACTATGATGTCTTTCATTTCAACTGATATCCTATGAAATGTCACTTGAGCTTGGGCGGCTATCGGCCCCGCGCTTGTCGTCTATGGTCATGGGGCTGGCTATGAGGGATGCCCAACTTGAATCAGGGACATGCCAAGGGTCGTTTTTGATGAATTGGAGGGGACTAGGAGACTTGGACTACGTAACCATATTGCGTTCGGCAGATGGCATTCATCTAATTACTGCCAAGAGAGTTGCCTTGGCCTAGTGTGCGATGGCATGACCATGAACTTATCCAGTTGATGATCCACACATGGGCTTTCTTATCAATCGATACCCCTGTCAAAACGGCACCCAATGGAGACGCATCATGGTTTTAAACATGGAGGAGTGAGGTACAGAGTACTTGGACCGCAAGTCAAGTCTTCACAGAGGTTGAGGACGTAAGGGCATCTCTACTCTTTGGGCAAATCTGCCGCGGGGAGTGCTTCCTACCGTCCATGTTACCTATGTATAGGCTTGGCCATACGCACACTTCTGATTCGATAGGTACCGAATTCCGCATGTGTTGACTCGGAGAACTGAATATTGTAGAGGCCGTGAATTATACTCTGAGTAGGCCAATTTGGCACACAGTTACCACCAGACTTGCCAACTTGGGTGGCACTGCTCTCGTTGAATAGTGTAACAATTTCGTCGGTATGCTTCATGGGATATTATTAGGATACAGCGAAAACAATACAATCTGACAAAATGACCCTCTAAATAGAGACAGACCCCGTAGCCCTGACAAATTCGTCCTCCATATGCTTCCACACCTTGTCCACCGCCCCCTCCTCCCGATACTCCCCCAGCAACTTGACCACCTCGGCCGACGCATTTTCACCATCCCAGTCGACATTATACACACCACTGCCCTTTGTCCCATCAGTGCCTATAGCAGCCTCGGCAGTATTTTCACCCTTGGCGGGGAATCTTGCACTCAGGCATAGCCATGCGTGTCTCTCGCCGCACTCCTCTTTAGGAACCCACTTGCCCATGACTGTCACGCCCAGCCGGAAGACCTGCTTCATAAACTGCATCATCAACCCGTCATCCTTGCGTATTATATCCGTGTCTACAGAGCCGGGAAAGTTGTGGATGAAGGAAACCTCTGGTGCCTGGAGTGCAAGACCCTCGAGGGATAGGGTCACGGATGTGCAGAGGTGTCCCCTCGCGGACCAGAACTTGTTTGGGAGGTTGCGGCCGGGGATGTCGTCGAGGTAGATTTTGCCTTCTTTTGTGCCGGCCATGACGGATACGACGCGTCGGAGGGAGGTGGCTTTCTTGAGAAGGGGGAGGAGGTTGAGGGTTAGACGGGTGCGTGAGTAGAGGGCGAGGCCGGGGATTAGGGGAAAGCCATCCGCAGTGTCTGTATATGTAAGTAGGTAGACTAATTAATTTGAGGAACCACTTACCAACGCCATACTTGAGAGTTCCTTGACTCATAAACAAGATGTTTATAGCTGTCTCCTTATCCTTGATATCCTGACAGACCTTGTCGACATTCGCCAACAAGCTCATGTCCGCCTGAACAAACTCATACACCCCATCAGGATTCAGACCCTTGAGCTCTTCCAGCAACCGATCACCAGCCTCCCGAGACCGGCCGATGAAGTAAATCCTCGGTTTGACCGTGTGCTTGGCCAGCGCCTTGAGGGCCGTCTCGCCGATGCCCGCTGTCGCGCCGGCAAAGACGGCGACGAGGCCTGGCGGGAGGGTCGATGCGGCAGATGAGTTTGAGTGCTCGACTTCAGAGAGGGACACCATGTTGAAAGTGGTGCATGCAGATGGACAAGGTGGGAGTTTGGCGGATGAAGGATGGGAAAACAAATTGAGCATGCATCACCTTTATACCCTTGTCTTCCACATCCTCTTCCCTTACCAGCAACCCCCATCTCGGCAACTCTACTCTGCTGATAACTCGAGCCATGATCGACCTCATGCAGGTCGACGCCGTCTGATCGGCTTAACAATGGGCCGCAGCAATACGAAAACTGATTAGCGCCGGTGTCCTTGATGTCCCGTGCCGTGCCGTCGTGTCGGCCATGTCGGAGGATGCGAAATGCGAGCTCCCGGAACAAAGGTGCAATTGTTAGACCGGGGCACCATCGTGTGCAATGACGTGAACGAATTGTGCAGTTGTACTCGTTAACCCGTTCTAGAACGTCTACAATGATGCACATGTCTCGACTCTCATGCATCCTGTCCAACCTGCAGAACCACCAATATGAAACTGAAAGCCAAATTGTATTGAGGCGATAGGTATAGCTATGCAAATGTCCCTTCGCTATCTTGCGAGTTGCAGCCCACTGCTCGCAACATCCATCTTACTATCCATCCATCCATCCATCCAACCCTTCCTTCATGCGCCCCCCGTGTATCAACTTCAAAACAAAGAAAAAAACGCCATGTCCTCCAGCCTGACTCAAATCAGGTCCACTCCCTTTCCAAGGGTAGCCGTCGTTGTCTGGTTGCCGTTGGTACAAGAGAAGCAAAAGTATAGTACGTACAAAGGAAATATTGGTCGGTCGGATATGTTATGTCCATGTTGGTCTCGTATCGTCTCGTCGTCGTTCGGCCAAGTCCGATAGGTCGCATGATGCATTATGAATACCGCTCATCAAAAGTACAGATCCCCCAGATGACATGTCGTGAACGAACCCCTCCAGATAATATCATTTGCCAGACAACAACTTCGTACAGTCTGTTCCACCTTACTGCTCGGGCCGAGGAGGCTGGGCTTGCCAGCCGTTGAGGTATGCCATCAATCCCACGCCAAACAGAACGACACCAATCATCGAGGCATAGGGCAGTCCAGCGTGCAGGTGCTTTTCCTGCGCAAGGGCCCCCTTTTGAGGACTCGATGGGGTGATTGTGTTGGCCCGAGACAAAGTGGGCGCATCAGAGGATTCGTCGTTGACAACCGGCTCGACGACTTCTGCCTTCTCATCGACATCTTTAGCATCTTCTGTGGCAGAGGTCTGCTCAGTGACAACAGCCTCGGCCTCGGAGTTTCTTCTCCTCGACCTCGAGCGAGCCCTCTTCTCTGCCTCTTCTCGCAGGGCCTCCTCAGCACGAAGCTGAACAACCATCTCGGCTAGCGTCTTCCTATCCGCGTCTCGTTCTGATTCGGCCATCTCGCATCGTTGCTTCCACTCTTCCATCTGCTCCTTCATGCCTCGCATCTGGTTCTCCATAATGTCGATGCGGGCTTGAAGAGCCGTGGCAGTCTCCTTAGCTGCGTCAACAGCGGGGGCCGTCTCTTCCACGACTTCTGGTGCGGGTGTCTCAGGGGTAACCTCCTCAACAGCCTCGGGCTCTTCCTCTGCTATCTCCAACTCCCCAGGGATGGCAGATCCATTCATGTGAAATGTTGCCGATTCCTCTAGTCTCTTGGCCAGCTCCTCTGCCTCTTCCCGAGCAAGTCGTTCCTTCTGCAGCATTTCTTCGAGTTCACGCATACGTGCGGTTTGAGAGTCAATATCTCGCTTAGCATTGTTCAAGGCCTCGGTAAGCTGGACGATCTGGCTGAGGTTATCTGGCCGGATGGGCGAGGTGTTGGGTGGCCCTGACTTGGGTCGCTCGGTGGGACCACGCTTGAGTGAGGGTACATCGGGCTTCTCTGGGAGAGGCTGCTGAGGAGGAGGTGCAGGAGGATCAGAGAATCGAGCCTTGGGGTCTGCACGGAACGGAGTGCCCATGCCATTAACAATGGGCTGAGGCTTCGGAGGCTCAAGACCCTCTGGCTTTTCAAGATCCTTGAGGTCGTCCTTGGATAATAGAGTGTGAACGAACTGGTTCGTGCGCCCCAGATCCTGCGCCTGGAGACGAGCGTTTCGCATTTCGTTCTGGCCAAGTTAGTTAAACAGTTGTTTCAGCATTTCATTGCACATACCGCAAGTCGTTTGAGGATCTGATCGGTGGCAACTGGGGTTAGAAAGAAAGGCCGTTGTTGAGGCATGCCATTGGCTTGCATGTTCATCATGCCGCCGTTGGGCATCATTCGACCATTGCTGGCCATCGAAGCATTGCTGCCGGTCCGGCCACGCATCTGAGGTCCTGAAGGTATCATCATTGCTCCATTGGCTGGGTCAAGATCTCCAAAGTTCATATCCAAAACATTGCTCGAAGCACTTAGAAAGCCAGCGTGTTCAACCTTGGCAGCAACCTTGTGATGCACAACAGTTTTTTGATCTTCACTGACGATGTCGATACCGAGTTCGAGGTGGTCCGAAGTTTGCAGTTCGTGAGGCTCTGATTCACGGTTTTCCTGGGATAGTCGAGTTCCGTTGACAAAAGTTCCGTTTGAAGACTTGACATCTCGTATATAGATCTTGCCGTTACGCTCCGCATAAATCTCAGCGTGTTGTCTCGACAGCACTTTACTGTCAAAGAAACCGTTGGTGGGAGTCGGGATGGTCTTTTGGTTCGTCTGACGGCCAATTCGAAGGCTTTCTGGAGCAAATGGAACAGCAATAGTCTTTCGTTCAAAGGTTCCGTTTAGAGAAAGAAGATAGAGCACAGGCTGGCCCGGAGGAAACTGCTCGGCGGCCATAGGTCGCATTATGCCCTGTGGTGACATCTGGACCTGGCCAGGACCGGCCTGAACAGGTCCATGGGCCGCCATCATACCCCCTCCTCGACCGGCAGGAACCCGGGAGAGATCTTGCTGGAAATCACCCTTCCCTGCAGGCCAGGGGTTCTTGGGTTGAGGCCGTTTTCGAGGCGCACCGTTGGCCGACCATTGGGTCAAATCCGTAGTCGACGATAGTGGAGTGCCATTGGTGTGGGAGCCGTTTGTAGCAACTGTGGTGGTAGAGGAGTTGGACGAAGTTGAAGAGACGGAGGAGGACGAGTTGGACCGCGTCAAGGTTTTGCGCGGCATGAACATGCCCATGCCGCCTCGGGCTTCGTCTGGATTCATTTGATGATGCCCGTTAATCGCCCATGCTGGTCGTGAGATCGGAAAGTTGGGCGGGTTGGCGACTGCAGTCATAGGGATGAGTTGAAGCACAAGGGCAGAATGCGGCCGATGAACGGAAAGGTCAAGGATTGATGAGATGGCCGGTTCTGGAAGTGGGAGGTGTGCGGCTCGCGCCTCGCCAAGTTCGTCACTCCACTACTGGTCGGAGACAAAACGAGTGCAGCAACGGCTCGAAGACGGGGCAGTGCGTTGGAAAGGATGCGCTCGCTGAAAAAATATGCAAGACGACGCCGATATACACTAAGTGGATAGGAAAGCTGGTCAGTTCGTGGCTGGGAGAAAGGATTTGGCGCCGAGGAGAGAAGTTGGATTGGGCCGGCCGCCTGACCGGGACGGGTGATCAGGGGCCGACAAGCCCGCCAGGGATAGTTCAGAGGGTGCAGAACTCACCAAGCACGAGGGTATCGCGATGTCGGAAGGGGTTTCGCGTCGCAAAGTCGATGGGCGGGAGACGGGAAGGCTGTGAGTGAGCTGATGGGAGGTTGCAGTAACAGTATGGGGGAGGTCTGTCCGCCCGTCTCGCTAAGCGCTGCTTGGCGTGTTCAAATTGGGGCCCCGGCACACGGAGTACAGCACGGCGTACAGTGGAGCACACGCCCAAAGACTCTGGCATGTGCTCACTGCTCGCAGCTCGCATATCCCCAGCACCACGCAACAAGAGGCCGCAGAGTAGCAATAGAGATGGTCCTGGAGCCTTGGGAAGAGCGTCAGAAAAACAATGCACAATCAAATCCCTCTTGCGAGTCGGTAGCCGCGCTGTGGAGCCTGCTCTTGACCCACGAAGGGAGCCACGTGATGAGTTCTACACAGTGTATCATGCCCTATGCCGGAGAATCACGGGCACTGTGAGGGAGGCGCTGGTCCGTGCGGCCAAATTCAGTTTTCTCGCTCCGACTTTTCGCCGAGTCTAGTCTTTGAGAGGCCATTGAGCCAATCAGCGACCAGAGGTAGAAAGTCATGGCCATTGTCCCTCGAACACTCAGAACTCGGCGCAAGAGAGCTTCAACTGATCCAAGACTTGCGACAGCGAACGATAAATCTCGTCCACCGTCTCGACGACAGCCTGCCATTGAGCTTCGAGTTTCATAGACGCCGTACCTTTAGTTCAACATGCCTCCCGTTGCGCCCATCAATGCCGGCCAGCATGGCCCCTCCAACATGGAAAAGTGTATGCTAGTCATATGCCTCGGTTGAACAAGACGCCTGACTGACATTGACTTTGCAGTCAAGATGGGTGCCATGATGGGTGGAAGTAGGTTCTCCCTCTCGATATGGGAGAGACAAGTCTAACCCGATGCCAGCTGTTGGTGTTATCATGGGCTTTGTATTCGGTGCGTCCCCTCCATCTTCTTCCGAAGACTTGCTGACCTCGACCAGGCACCGTCAACATTTTCCGATACGGCGCTGGCCCCAACGGAATCATGAGGACGCTGGGCCAGTATATGCTCGGATCCGGCGCCACCTTTGGGTATGCCAGCCTCTTCCTTTGCATCCTACTCAATGCTAACCTGGTTCCGCAGCTTCTTCATGTCTATCGGTAGCGTCATCCGATCCGATGCCGACCCCAAACTGCACGAGATGTACATGCGAGCGCAGCGACGACCCATAGTGAATATGGCCAACCCCGCTTGGAGGAAATCATGAGAGCGGCCAAGATGATCTGAGACGAGAGCAATACCCAGTCAACTTCGACAACCACCCTGTACAGTCTGGCCTTTGATGGCCGCATTCTGTAATATACATATCAAATCTTCCCAGTTGGTCCTATTGTGCTGCAGCTGGGCCATGCCGTCAGGCTCTCGGGCAAAACAAACCACTCAGCGACAGGTGGTGTCTCATGCGAGGCCCTTTTGTCGGCCTGCCATACCTTGCAGACCGCTGCTTTCTGGGATCAAGTGGTCCAAGATGGCAAAACAGCAGCTGAAGACATTACATGATTGACACAGCAAGATAGGCGGCAAGCCAGCTGTGGCGCTCAAGTTGAGCCGTCAATCAAGCAGGTTGCATTCCAAGGTCAGGATCGACGCCATGACACCCATGACCCGACATGCCGACCTACCCTTCGGCCGCGGATACGAGGTCTGGAGCGTTGGTGGTGCAGCGCAAGCTTGCCGGGCTGGGAGCTGCTGGCCGCATAAGGTTTCCACATGCTCAGCCCTTCCGCCCTACGATCTTCAACATGGCGTTTAATGGCTTATTTCCTCATGGGTTTCCTGCAGCAAAGCAATCCTTTCCTGCTTACTTGCTAAATGGCTCTTACACTATCCTTTTGCGATTGGCCCTGCTGTGATCAACTACCGGGGATGAGGCGAGTGTGGCAGCTCAGGACCGACGCGACGTTGCACAACCTAATGCATATTGGACGGCGTCGCTGAGCTGGGAGTCCCGTCCCTGAGTGATCATTCTCTCGTCAGGTTGCACGAACTTTTGATGCTTTGATGAGGATAATATCATGTCCTAGTGGCGCTGACAGGCTGACTCGGCCATGCGATTGGGGGCTGGCTTACAGATGTCTACACGATCAAGCTCAGATCCGGCCTTCCGCAATTGACGCCTTAAGCCTTCTTCAGCCTTGGATAGGTATCACCGGCCTATAATGCAGTTGGACTCTTGCAACCTCGCCACACGGGCGACATGCAGCGACGCCTCAATGCACCCCAGTCATCTCCAGGCATGGCTGATCTTGACCCCCAGGCTGAAAGATCGAAGATGCCGTGCGATACCGGCTGACTCCGCTGCGCTCGAGAGACGGCATGCCGTCAGACCCCACCGGCGGTGTTGGGATTGCCTCCTACCTGAATCTTATACGGTCCACACAGCTCCAAGATGCGTGATGAGCTGGCGCGCTAGCTTATCGTGCTTCCTCTCGACGTCACAGTGAGCGACCTTCACCACCATGTCCGTGTTGTTTTTGGGGTTGCTAACAAGCTGAACCCCATTGGACCCGCTTGTTTCTTTACCTGGAGATAGAAACGGTTGGCCTGAAACACCTAGCTTGCCGTGCCGTCCAGGACGACTCAGCTGCTTTGATTAAGTTCCTCCCCGGCCAAGGACATCCTGGAAGAGGATCATCAGCCGTTTGTTGAATATGGGGTCCTGAGATCCGTGTCTTAGTTGCAGATCTCGTGTCTGTTTCCGCATGCCCAAGCCTCAGCAGCCTCAAGTTGTCGATATCATCACGCCCACATCCCGGGAACAAGCACACCATCCTCATGGCGCCATGAGAGTTTGGCCAACAACATCTGATAGGATGCTCTGCTTGATTCTCATCTTATTGGTGTGCTGACTATCACCGTGCAGCTTCACCTGATGCATGATGGGCCTCGCCATGTGGCTCCACCACCACCACCATTCTCATCTTCAACGCCTTCATCTGTACAGGTCCAATTTTGGAGATTCTGACAGGCCGTGCTCAGGATGACTTCTCTCGGCCAAAAGCTTCTATGTTTTGATTACAGCCTTACCGAGGAGGAGTGCAGCCAAGCCACGGCTCCTCGGCACATGCAGAGCTCCAAGACGGGAGAAGTCCTTCCTTGTGGCTTTCCTGTCCAGGCTCGCCAGCAGCAGCACGTATCAAGTGAGACGTATATATATGGAGGCTTTCCTCCGCTGAAATAGAGTGATCCGATCCAACCCAGACTCGCAAAGACTGCCTCTCAACTCGCTCTCAAGATGGGTAACAGCAACAGTCAACACGGAGGGCCTTTCGAGCTGAAAGGCCTTGGTAAACTGAGCCAGAAAAAGACCAATGGGTACATCCTACCTTCTCTAAAGCTTCCCTGAATGGATTGACTGATCTACATAGCAAATCTCTGCTTGGCACCCTGCTTGCACCACTGCTGCCGTTGTATCTCACTAACAACCCTACCCCCAATGGCTATCCATGGAGCACCTTGACCTCTCACACCAACTACTACGAGGAACACCCAAACACAGGTGTGATTCGGAAGTATGACTTTTCCGTCAGCCGGGGCACGATCGCTCCGGATGGATACGAGCTTCCCGTTATCCTCGTCAACGGGCAGTTTCCCGGACCCACCATCGAGGCCAACTGGGGCGACACGATTCAGGTGACTGTGAGCAACGACATTGAAGACGAGGGTCTTGCCTTGCATTGGCATGGCATCCAGCAGAAGAAGACACCTTGGGAAGATGGCGTCCCCGGTGTCACGCAATGTCCTATCCCACCTGGAGAGAGTTTCACCTATCAATTCGTGGCTGACATGTACGGCACCACATGGTATCACTCTCACTACTCTGCCCAATACTCTGCTGGTCTCTTTGGTCCCTTGGTCATATATGGCCCCCGAGAAAAGAAGGACTACGATATTGATGTCGGTCCTATACTTCTAAGTGATTGGTACCACAAGGAGTACTTTGACCTCGTGGAGGAGACCATGAAGCCCAACTCCACTGGCCCCGTTTTCTCAGACAGTAACCTTATCAACGGCAAGATGAACTTTAACTGCTCCAAGGTGGAAAAGGGAGACAAGACGCCCTGCAACAACAACGCTGGCATCTCCAAGTTCCGCTTCAAGCGCGGCAAGACTCATCGCCTGCGCCTCGTCAACACGGGGGCCGAGGGCCTCCAGCGCTTCTCCATCGACGAGCACACCATGACGGTCATCGCCAATGACCTTGTCCAGGTGCAGCCCTACGACACAAAGGTGGTGACACTCGGCATTGGACAGCGCACAGATGTGCTTGTCAAGGCCGACGGCGATCTAGACGCCTTCTGGATGCGCGCCAACATCTCGACAAAGTGCAGCCTGTCACACGCCCCGGACGCCGTGGCGGCCATCTACTACGACGGCGCTGACCAGGACAAGCCCCCCAAGTCGCAGCCGTGGGACGTGCCGGACCCGGGGACGTGTGCCAACGATGACCTCGAGCTCACAAAGCCCGTCATGGAGCTGCCGCTGCCACAGGCTGACCTGACTCTTGACCTCGATGTCGAGCTGTATGTCAACGCGAGCAATGTCACGCTGTGGAGGTTTGGAGGCGTCGACTTTAGGGGGAACTACAACAGCCCTACGCTGCTGCTGAGCAAGTTGGGTAACCACTCGTTCGAGGAGCAGTGGAACGTGAAGAACACGGGAGACGCCAAGAGTGTGAGGGTCAATGTCATAAACAAGACGCCCGTCTCGTGAGTATTGTCGAGTCGCTCTAACTGTGTGGCTATTGCTAACTGTTTCTCCCCAGACACCCGATGCATCTGCACGGCTTCAACATGTATGTCCTACATGAAGGCCCAGGCACTTGGGACGGCACCATCATCAACAAGCACAACCCCCAACGACGTGACGTTGTCCAATTACAAGGCAACGGACATTTAGTGGTACAATTCGACGCAGCAGAGAATCCAGGTTTGTGCCACTTCCCCTGTCCTCTCTCTCACATGGTGCTCACATACATCCCCAGGCGTATGGCCCTTCCACTGTCACATAGCCTGGCACGTCTCTGCAGGATTCCTGGTGCAGTTCCTCACAAACCCGGACAAGGTCGAGAAGCTGAGGATCCCCAACGTGGTGGCTGAGACGTGTCGACAGTGGGGAACGTGGACGCTTTCGAATATCCCGGCGCAGATCGACAGCGGGCTGTGATTGTTTATGTGTTGTCTTTCCTTTCTTCATTTCAATACTCGCGTTTACCCTTTGTACGACGATTTGGACATAATTTTGGTCTTACATAGCCCCCTAGTGGTGCAATTTCATTATACCTACGCTTGTTGATACCATATCGTCCATGTCTCCCCTGGTAGTCGACGTGACAATCTTGACCTTGAATTCGGCCTATTCTATCTACAGAACTGGGGTACCTACCTAGTAAACCTAATCCATCTATGTGATATTTCCCATTGCCTTTCGTGATCAACAAAAGAAAAAAATCATCTAGTCATCTATCATCTATGCATGATGACAGTGTATCATCACTTTTACCCACTCCAGCGTGTTTTTTCCTCATGAATGTTCCTAAACGCGTGTCCTTCATGACTCTTTTCTAAAAGAGGGTTACTATTTGGGTTCTTCCTTGACAGCAGCAGACTCTGCTGGTTGCTCTCGGGATGGGTTGGCGTCTTTTGATGGTTGAGACTCTGTCTCTAAGGCCTCAACCTTTGATTCGGCCTCGAGTACCTTTGGTGACTCTGTCTTTGTTGGTTCCGCCTTAGGCTGCTCCTTGGCTTCCTCCTTGGTCTCTGCTGGCGCTGGCGCTGAGATAGTAGCCGGCTGATATGAAAGAACATTGTCGGACTTCTCTCCATCGACCTCCTTTGTGGGCTCAGCCTCTGGAGATGCTTCTTCCTTTGTATCCGCCTTGGTGTCATCGTTAATAACGACCGCCTCCACCTCGGCTGCCAAACGCTCAACCTCATCCTCCACCTCATCCTCATTCCTGCCCCTGAGCTGTCTCTCTGCCTCTTCATCGCCGACAGTATCTCTCCACAGGCGCTCAAGCTCATCTCGCCAGCCAAGCGCATCGGCGAGCTTGCGGATACCGTCGTCGCAGGCGCCAAGCTCAACGACATCGTCTGAACGGTTGCCAATCATGCCGACGCGCTCCATGTTGAACAGCACTCGAGGCTTGTCTTCTTGCGCCATGCCGGGGAGGGCGGCAAATGGGTAGACGGTCAAACTGGTGCCGATGATGAGCACCAGATCCGCCATGGCCACATTGTGGACGTTATTATCAAACGCCTTGGGGAGCGACTCGCCAAAGAATACAATGTCCGGCTTGACGAGTCCGTTGCAGCCGGGCTCTCCGCAGTGCGGGACCTTTCCGCCAAACACGTGCTCCTTCATCTTGTCGTCGGGGAATTCGGTCTTGCACTCGATACACCGCTGTGTCGCGAAGCTACCGTGGGCCTCGATGATCTTGTTGGGGGGTACACCGGCCGCGCGCTCGAGACAGTCGATGTTTTGGGTGAAGAGCATCTGGAGGAGGCCCTTGCGGGCGAGGAGGGCGATGAAGGCGTGGGAGACGGTGGGGTGGAATTTTCCGGGGTACAGCTCGTTGGCGAGGACGTAGAAGGGCTCGGGGTGGCTGCGGAAGTAGGAGATGTCAAAGACGGCTTCGGCGTAGGGGAGGTTGAGGCGGGCGAGGTTGGCGTAGAGGCCCGTCTTGGGCGATCGAAAGTCGGGAACTGACAGAGGTTAGAGAGTCGCTAACACAGAGAGATCTATGAACAAGGAGATACATACTTCCGGCAGCAGTCGAGATACCTGCGCCGGTCAAGACAACAATCCGCTTCTCGCGACCCGTCTTGACGTACTCTGCGACAGCGGCCAGGCTCCTGTCGGCGAGGGTCTTTGGCGGGCCGCCGAAGCTCATGGAGGACTCGTCCTGACCCATCTTGCGAGCGAGCCAGCGAGGGACACGGGGTCCAGGCTTGTTTCGGTTGCGGCGTCTTCGACCTATCTTGGCGGTGCCCAGGCAAGGGATGCAGAGTCTATTTGCGATGGCGGGCGCATCAGCAGAGAGCGAGGTTGCGAAAACAGAGAGGATTGTCAGTCAAGGCGGGGTGGTGGAGTTACATCATCTTTTTTCTTTATCGATAAGATGTCAATGGAGGCCTGTGAGTGCTTGCTGACTGCCTGCCTACAAGGCAACGACTGAGTATTCGATGGGCTGCGAGGCTAGAGAAAGGGAGATGTCGCTATCTTACGTTGCATAGTTCCTTTGTCCTTTCTTTGTCTCTGGTAGAATTGGCTAGGTCATGATTGGGTCGTGGCGAACAAACTGGTGTGCCAGAGTCATGTAACCGAGTCTAACTATGTAACCCAACTCAAGTCAAGGCTCAAGACCAAGAAACGCAGTCAGATCAACAACCTGACATTCGAGCCCGAGCAGTGTCGGGTGACTAAATCATCGTGGAGAGTCTATGAGCGAAAGTGATAAAGAGCCAACCCGCTCCCAGATAACAAAACACATGGGTCCATCCAGTCCAGGTCCAGGTCCAAACCCAGTTCCTGTACGTCAACGCCTAGCAATGCCGAAATAATGATTCCC
Organism: Fusarium piperis; assembly: GCA_027886205.1. Classification (NCBI taxonomy): domain Eukaryota; kingdom Fungi; phylum Ascomycota; class Sordariomycetes; order Hypocreales; family Nectriaceae; genus Fusarium; species Fusarium piperis. The sequence continues at coordinate 150,028 of RZGM01000036.1, forward strand.
ATTCCCATCCATCTTGTCCTGAAGCACCTAGCCATGGCGTTCTCTCGCCGCCGCGAACTGCTCTTCCTGTAGACGAGCCAGCTCCTCCATCGACATGCCACTGCTGGCGAACTTGTCCGCCTTCTTCTCTCGGCCCTGCGTCGTGTTAGTGGGTGACAGACAAGAAAAGGGCAGACAGTGCGGACCTTTTGGACTTCTTTGTGCTCGGCTGCTGCCTCGAGGACGGCAGGGACGTAGTCGGTGAAGCCTAGTTGCTCGAGAGCCTTGGTGATGTGATCGCAGGCGATGGTCTTCTTGGCCTCCTTCTCTGAGATTTCGTTTGCCTCGGACGAGATCAGGGTGATGAACTCGACACAGCACTCAATGAGAAGATCGCGGGCCTCCTTGGCAAAAGCCACGCCTTCTGAGGGGGGTAGAATCTCCGAGACGATCTTTTGGACAGTGGCTGCAAATATGTAAGCAAGAGGAAAGCGTGAGGAGAAAGTCCTGGCATACCTTTTGGAAGGGAGAGGTCGTCGTTGCCTGGTTGGAGAAGGAGGGTTAGCGGGATGCTGCCAAGTCAAGGATGAAACGCAGACTCAGTCCGGCGTCGATTTTCGCCCAGTACTTGTCGGATGCTGGAATGTGGGGAGCCATGATGTAGAAAACAAGGTAATAATCGAGGATGCAATGCAGTTTGGGGGTGTTGTGTTTGAGAAAGGACGATGGATGGAAAGTGAGGTTGTGGGTAGAGTCCTTAGGTGAGTATGTAGTGGATGTGAAGAAAGATTCATGTCAAATTGATAGACAGAGTAAAATGAAGCAAGAATTGGGGGTGCAGATGAATAAATAGTCCAAGAAGTTGTAGATGTGATTCAGTGTTGGCTTCAACGACAGTGACGCATCAACATCGTGGTCATGTCCACGGGTTGCGACGGAGTCAAGATATGCATGAGGGCGCAAACAAGGCAAAGAGCAAAGCATGACCATGATAACATACCTCCAAACTCGTGATCAGACATGATTTCAGCGAAGCGAGAAATGAGCAAGTCGTCGGATGATGAAGCGTTTGCGGGAATAGAAGTTGAGGATCCAATATCGAAGGGAGATAGATATACGGCCCCAGACGACGCGATCAGAGTGAGCGGTGACTGACGGGTGTGGAACGCGATGCAGGTGAAAAGATAACAAGCAAAGATGATAGAAAGATGAGTGGGACTATAAACAAGAGTGACTTGAGATGTGGGTATCTGCTGGTATATACTCGTTTTTCCGTGAGAGTTTGCTGCAACCTTTTTTGTGTTGACGGCTCACAATGCAAACCTTGAAGCTTCAGGCCGAGGGGACGATTTTCAGACGGATGGTTGCTCATGGTCCATGAGTGGTGGGGCAAGCCGCTTTTGTATGTGAGAGCTGCTGCTGGTGCTGCTGGCGCCGGGGGAGGGAGGGGCCAGACTCATGCGCCGTCGCGCTTGATCAAGGCCAGCCCAGCCCAGCCCAGCTCGCGATCAGGTTCCATTGTTTTAAGGGGCCAACCAGGACCGGCCATGACCGACTCCACCAGCCAGTGAGTGGTTCAGTCAGATCAAAGCCTCATAACTCAAGGCCTGCCACTGGGCGGTGGTTGAGTGTGCACGCACGCCGCCCTTGAGTTAGCTGAAAGGGCAGGGCCTGAAAATGGTGTGGAGAGGGGGGGCTGAAAGGACCTCGCACGCCACACTTTGTTGCCTCGAGCGGCGCGTCTGCAGTGCACGGACCAAGTCTCGCGCATGCATTTTCTTCGGCCGAAATTTCCAATCTGAAAAAATTCCTTTCTCTTCATCATCACTTTTCTCGACTTCTTTGCTCACCAGACACAGACCACGTCTCCTCATGGTCTCTTCTGCGACGATGTCCCTGTGGCTTTGTCCTGTTGCTTTGTCCTGTTGCTGTCTTTCAAATCTTGCTCTACATTCCAGTCAACAATTGAGCTGCCGTCTTGAGTAAGTTGCCTTGATCCCTTGAGCCCAGTCGCATCGCATGAAGAGACAAGTTGTCGCCCCAGTCTTAGAGGTCCGACAAGCCTCGGTGCTGATTGACTTCGTCTTATGCCAAATAGACATTTCTGATTGATTCCAATTCCTTGTCCTTTGAAACTTGATCCCATCTTTTGGACCTGGCTAACAGCAAAAAGTCTAGACCGTCACTCTCTGTCCCATGCTGTAAGCACCCTTTCAGCAGCGACCCTCCTCTCGACCCTGCTGTGATGCCTTTTGCTATCTGGTACTATCAAATACCGACATCTCATGACGGATACATTCGATAGCCTGAGCGCATTCGATACCACAACTTTGTTGGACTACTCCCTGGAGGCTATGGAACTGACGGGAAAAAAGAACATTGCCTGCAAGATGCAGATGCCATACTCAGCTGTCACATCAACCATCAGGTAAGAACAGATTCTTCTTCTTTTTCTCTCAACACATCATCAAATGCTATGATGAAGAAACTTACATTCCATGCTAAATCCGAATGTCAATGTGGAGCAAACTAAGAGCTTTTCATCTTTCGACTGACTTGCATTTGTCTATTTACCTTGCTTGTTTCAATCACTGTCAAGATATAAAGCTAACATCTGCTTGAGTATCCAGGAATCCCGTCTTCTATCTCCCCAAGGAGCCTCTACTCTTGATATACCGCAACCTCTGGTGAGTTCCATCTGCACAACCGTTAGCTGTCGATCTCACAGCATGCCGTGAAACGTACGTAAAGAATTTTCCGCTCAGGGACTTGAGCGGGTCTGCCACGAACTTGGCCATGACATGTCCCGGCTGCTCCGGCTTGAGCAATGTGCCCTTCTCCTTGGCCTCGGTAAAAGACGCATACTGCGCCTCGTCCATGCTCTCCTTGCCTTCGGCCCTCAGAACGCCCTGCATGTCAGTATCAACTCGTCCTGGCGCGACCGTGACGCTAGTAATGTCGGGCTCCTCGAGGGCAAGGTGGGCCGAGATGGAATTGTAGACAGCTTTAGATGAACCGTAGCTTGCCCATCCCTTGTACTGTTTTGTTGCTGCCCCTGAAGACACCCACACGATACATCCCTTAGACTTGCGAAGCTCATTGAGGACTGCTTGGGCCTGACATTTGTCAGCTTAGCCCTTGCAGCTCTGTCAGATGGGTTGTATCTTACCAGGGCAATACCGCTAAAGACATTGACGTCGTAAATCTGCCTCCACTCCTCGACGGTTGTGTCAGCAAATCTCTTGGGAGCCAAGAGGCCATGGTTGATGACAAGGCCGTCAACCTTGCCGAACGAGGACACGGCGAGTTCCGTCAGCTTGGTGGGCATCTATTTGCTGTCAGCTTACTCGTTTGTAAGAGCAAAGCTCTTGGTCCCAACCTCAGGGTCAACAATGTCTCCCACGATGAATTGGACCTGATCAGGGTACGACTTCTTGAACCCCTCAAGAGGCTCAGACGATCGAGCCGTAACAACCACCTTGTGGGATTGTCCCAGGAGGTATCGAGTGATGGCGGCGCCAATGCCTTTACTGGCACCCGTAACGATGAAAACCTTTGAAGCCATGCTCGCGGTGGTTCGTGCAGCGACAATGTGGTGTAACGGCGCCTCACGCAAGATTCTTTTTTCGTGAGTTGGCTGAGTCGAAAGCTTCAGCACGAGGTGGGGGTTCAGTTGAATGGCGGGGTCATTCTGGAGCTTCACTTGGGTTTACCTTACCCTGTATGGACACAAACGTCATCGGGGGCTGCGTCTGCATTGAGCTTGTAGCTTGATGGCGTCTTTTGTCAGCTGAGAGCCCAAACCTGGACAAACCTACCCTTTGTATGGTTTCATCTTTGCACCTTTTTTTCTTTTCATCCGATGGCTACGACAGTGATTGTTGGAAGCGGTATTATTGGCATCGCGACAGCTTACTACCTCTCTGAACATCAACCTGGCTGGTCGATCCACGTCGTCGACGCTTCTACGGAGCTGTTTGCCTCGGCGTCGGGTTATGCCGGCGGCTTCGTCGCTCGAGACTGGTTCCCGCCAGAACTTGCGTCCTTGGGTGCTCTCAGCTTTGAGGAGCATGAGAGGCTTGCGAAGCAGTACGATGGGCACGAGAAGTGGGCATATGCCAAGTCGGTGACGGTAAATTATGAGCCTCCAAGGAGGAAGGCGAATGGACCTGGAGGTGAGGATTGGCTCAGTGAGGGAGGTAGTCGGGCAGATTTGGTAGTGGAGAAGAGGGAGGTTGACGATGGGAATAGTCCGCCTTGGTTGAGGCGTGTCAAGGGTGATGTTGTTAGTGTGGTTGACAATGCTGAGGGGACGGCTGTTCTGTAAGTCGACATTGGGAATGTACATGACCCGTGAGCATATTGCTGACGCGAAGGAAACATAGTGATCCCCTCAGACTCTGTCAGTTCCTCCTAGAAAAGTGTCGAGCTGCTGGTGTTCGGTTTCATCATCCCGCAGTCGTTCTCAACGTTGGGCCTGACTGCCATGATGAGCTCTCACATGTTCGCATCGGCTTCACCGACTGCTCCTCCGAGACTGAGATCCCAGCTACGCGAGTTCTGGTCTGTGCCGGCTGCTGGACGCCCGAGGTTCTAGATTCCATGTTCCCAGGTTCTGCTATCGACATACCGGTATTAAGCCTTGCCGGTCACTCACTGGTTGTGCGGAATCCTGGGGATGTGGGTGACAAATATCACTCGTTGTATTGTAGCTTGGATGATTTCTCCCCAGAGATATATGCTCGACCGAACGGCGATATCTGGCTGGGGGGCGTCAACTCGGCCATCCCGCTACCGCTGTTAGCTACTGCTGCAAAGCCCATGCAAGGGCCTCTGGACAAGCTGAAGGCTACGGCGAGACAGCTGATCAAGTCGGAGAGTGAGTTGGAGGTTGTTCGAACTGGGTTGTGCTTCCGGCCTGTGACGCAGCGGGGCACGCCGTATGTTACGCGGGTGGAAGATGTAGATCTAAGACAGGGGTACAGGACGAGAAAGGGACCAGATGGAGGCGTTTTTGTTGCTGCGGGACATGGGCCTTGGGGGATTAGTCTGTCACTTGGGACAGGCAAGGTCATGGCCGAGATGATGCAGGGGAGGGAGCTGAGCGCTGATATAAGTGGTTTGGGATATCTACCCTGAGAGAGGGCTTGGATTAGACTGGATCATATTTGAATAAGGATACCCATTTGATGTAACGGAAACTGGGTTTAGATGTGAATAGCCGTGTGGTTTACCCAAGCAGACGATCTCGAAGTCTCTTGATGTCCTCACTCCTTGCCTTGCAGCATCCCCCGACGAGAATGACAGGCCACTTTCCCCGACTTTCTGTAGCCCTGACTACGCTCTCAACTTGAGACTCCCACGATGAGCGCACCTGGTCCTTGGCGTCGTCTGGCAGCTCCCATTTTTGCGTCGTCGTGTTGTACACCTCTCCATTTGTGCCATCGGGGTACAAAACCAGTGCAGGCCAAGCGCCCAAGCGACCTTGCTCGATTAGACGCGTGACTGTCGATTCGAATATCTGCAAGAGACGATCGAGCTTGTCAACCTTGGTGCAGTTGATGCCGATGCCCCAGGGTGTCTTGGCCGGGACGTCGCGGTCCAACATGGCTTCGACGGCAGATTCGATAGAGTTTCCATCTGGAAGTGCCAGGTCGGCACCAGGGGAGAGACATGAAGTCCAATAAGGGAGATCTGAGAGCGTAGGCGTCGCAGAGAGAGCCTTGCGCATGGCGATAATCTCATCGACCCTGGGGATGGTCTCGAGTGCAACATGGCTCACTCTCTTGCCAACGTCTGGGATCTCTGCAAAGAGGCCTAGACGCTCACGGTGCCAATTTTCGAGTGTAGATTCTGAATCATGCGCGGCGTCGTATTTACCGCTGTATTCTTGACTCGGAATCAAGCATGCGCCGTACGGTCCATAGCTCAAAGCGACATGCGCATCATCGCCCACAGCTCGCCGAGCAATGTTCACAGCGTCATCCAGAAACCGCGGAACCGTCTCGCGACTGACCCCATCGGGAAACTCTTCAGTGCGGGTATCAGCAAATCCCTTTGCAGAGGCCTGATACGTTGCTGTGAGGAGCACGTCAACGGGCACGGCGCCAAAGTCGCCCTGGCAAGATTGGAGGGTGGCTGGGTCGGAGATGAGGAGGTGGGAGGACCAGAGAGGCGTGGACCTGGAGAAGGAGACGGAGTACTTGGACTCGAGGGAGGTTCCGAGGCCGCCGTCGAGGATGAGGATTTTGGAAGGCATTTTTTGTTGTTGGTGGTGGTGGTGAGTATGTTTGAAGATGTTCCCCCGCTCAGAGATGGAGATTTAGTGGATAGCCTCAATTACTCACTCTAGCCCGAAGGAAAGCGATCGTGGTTCATTATAAGTGACAAATTAGATGCCTTTCTTGCCTAATACTTCCGATGACTTCATTTTCCTCACAAAGATGAATAGTGAGCCGTCGTTCTCTGAAGGCTCGATGAACAGGAGATGGCGTGCGTAGATGTGATGGCGTGATGAATGTTAAAATCCCTCTACATGCTGCGAATGCCCAATTCGTCTTTATTTGGATGATTTGATTATCTCATCGCCACTGCCTGGGAAATGGTACTGATATCTTTAAACTCATCTTTCTCTTCTCCGTCCAGCTTCAGCTTGGTTGATCTCGTTAACTGACAGCGAGAGTATCTCTTGTTTGACATGCTGTGACCAGAAGTAGGAGTCGTCGTCAATCTATTGCTATGGCCTTTATGTGGTATGGGCTGACTTGGTGAAGAATAACACGTTTTCGAGTCAAAAAGGCCTTGATTGTCTTGTGAAAGGAAAGTCGTGAGCAACGACTTTGTTGCATTGATGGCTGGCGGCTCAATCGAGCAGTTGCTCAACAGAGTGTTGAGAGAAGCTGCATTTCGAATCCCTGGACTTGGTGAGGGCATTTTGGTATAAGGAAAAGAATGGCGATTTCAGATCGGGCTTACTATCCCGAGGCAATTGCTCTTGGGCGAGGGGGTCGAGGACATACTGATTGATTTGTTGCGATCATGAGCATTCGGATGCTGCTTGTAATAGCAAAACCTTGAACGAACCGTGGGCGATGGCGGACAATGGTAATAAGCCCGAGTGCAACCTGCATCTCAAAAGCAGGAACCAAACCTAGAAGTCTTGGACATAACTACGTAACTACTGGAAGGGGATGGCTGTGATGATGCCCTCGAGGTAGACGCCTGCATGCGCCGATGGTCCACAATCAGGGATGTTGACCTGGGGTTACTGGGGAAATGACGCCAGTGGTATGCCTCGACCGAGTTGGAGGAGCGTGCGGGAGCCCGGTTCAGCTCTGTTGTTCAGGGGTGATGTGCCACTACCCGTGGCTGAGTATGGGATGTTTACTTCTTTTGGTATCCGACCGAGGAACAGGATCAAGGAAAAGACCACGAAGCTGTGAAAAGGGAGCGTAATAACCATGACCAAACCAATTCTGTAGTTGATCTGTCAGACTTAAACCTCCCTCGCTTGCTCTGCCGGCGCATCAAAAGGACAGAAGCTTCAAGCTTGATGGGAGCTGAAAGATAAGCTCACACGACACGGCCCCACCGCTCGCCGTCGTCAAATAAGGTCGCTGCTAGGGACTCTTCCGGCTAGGGCTTCACCAAGCTATCAAAGCCTCAGCTCGAGCTTCGGCCAATGACGCCCCCGGGCGAGCGTTCCTTGTCTTGCACTGGAGTTTCACCTCCCTTGACGTGTACGGCTGCTGTAACTGGCCCGGTTTTGAGGGGGACGGGTTTGGCAGTGACGCGTTAAATATCGGGGACCGTCCCTGTCGTCACTGGCCTTGCCCTTCTTTGTTTCTGTATACCGTTCTGTGATGGATTTTTCCGACTTTGAAGAGATTGACCCGATTACTGAGTTTGGCATTGATCATGGCGCTGTCTCGCAGCCCATCCTGCCGCATCGCGCTCACCTTGAGGGTGGACACCCGCCATGGCAGGGACACGGAGGCAGGTTGATCGGCGTCGTGGATATGGGAAGGTGAGTGATTCCCATGACGTTCCTCGAGTGTCGTCCTGACATTGTCACTCTAGCAATGGCATCCGACTCTCCATTTCTGACCTCTCGTCGCCTCTGGCGCGTATGCTCCCGACCGTTTGTGTTTACCGGTCCTCCATCTCACTCTACGACTCCCAGTTTGACCCCGAAACTGGCGAGCAGGTTCCCATCCCGGATCAAGTCATTGAGTCTGTGTGTTCGGTCCTGAGCAGGTTCATTGTGGTCTGCGATGACTTTGGTTGCACAAAGGACAATATCCACGTCATTGCGACCGAGGCGACGCGTGCTGCTCTCAATTCTAAGCAATTCTTGTCTGCCATCAAGAACAAGACTGGCTTGACTGTGGAGCTTCTTCCCAAGGAGGAAGAGGGTCAAATTGGTGCCCTCGGTATCGCCAGTGGCTTCTCGAGCATGGAAGGATTGGTCATGGATCTGGGAGGAGGCAGTACGCAGATCACCTGGATGCTCAGCCAGGGCGGCGATATCCGTATCAGTCCCCGAGGGAGCTTCAGTTTCCCCTATGGAGCTGCTGCTCTGACCAAGAAGCTGCACGACCTGCAGGATGGGAAGAGCAAGGATGAGGCTGACGCTGCTGTCAAGGCGTTCAAGGATGAGATGATTGGCAACTTCAAGGACGCATACAGCCGTCTGCAGATCCCCGAAGAGCTCACTGAAAAGGCCGAGAGAGAAGGAGGATATCGCATCTACCTCTCCGGTGGCGGCTTCAGAGGCTGGGGATACCTTCTGCTCTACCTGAACCAGTCCCACGGCAGTCATTATCCCATCTCCATCATCAATGGGTACACTGCCCAGCGAAAGCAATTTGAAGACACCGAGACGCTCAAGCACGTCGCCCGTGCCGCAAAGGACATCTTCCGAGTTTCAGACAGGAGACGATCGCAGGTTCCCGCCGTCGCTTTCCTCGTCAACGTCCTCTCCGAAGCTATCCCCTGGGGCATCAAGGAGGCGCACTTTTGCCAGGGCGGCGTGCGAGAGGGTTTCCTGTTCCGTCAGCTCACACCTGACATTCGACAGGAGGCTCCTCTCGAGGTTGCCACGGCGTACTTTGCACCTGGTTCACGACATCATATCCAGCAGCTGCTCAAGCACGCGATCCCGAAACCTTCCAAGACCAAGGAGTTTCCCGAAGAGTTCGGCGAGCCTGTTGTTGACTCTTTCGCCAACTCGATGTACCTGCACATGTTCATGTCCAAAGAAACCGCCTCGACGACTGCGCTTTACTCGACCAGCGTGGGAACCATGTCGTCGATCCACGGCGTCTCACACCAGGACCGAGCTAGGCTGGCGTTGATGCTCGAGTCGAGGTACGGTGGTGAGCTGCCGCCTCGCGAGATCGAGTTCCGCGAGTCTCTTCGCAAGCTCATCACCCCCGAGGAGGTCTGGTGGGCTGGTTACATCGGCAGAGTAGGCCGTCTGATCACGGCCCTGTACCCGGCCGGCAAGATCCACAAGTCCAAGCCCCGCGTGGTGTTTTCTGCCCAATGGTCCTGGAATCTCGGGAAGGAGAAGAACGAGGAGGGGCTGATCCTGACCATCTCTGTCCAGAAGACCAAGGACGACCCTGCAAAGACCAAGGAGACGATTGAAGCTGCTGTTGAGGATGTGGAAAAGATTGGCAAGGAGAAGCATTGGGTTGGGGGTTGGGGTATGAAGGTCAAGGTCAAGGTGGTTGAGGAGGGTATCCTGTGATGAGTGAAAACGAGATGCTCTGGGAAACAGGACTCGATGATTCTCTGGCTGTTATGCTGTCGAGAGGGGTGTTGGTCTGGGTTTTGTACTAGCTGGCAAAGTAAATTGGCATTCTGTATCGGAGATATTGAACCTGTTATATCGCAATGCTATTTCTACATGTAACTCAGGGAGACACGGGTAATCACCTTGGTAAACAAAACAAGATGAACAATGGCACTGACTTTGCTTTGTCTATTCGCTTCACTGTATCATCCAACGCAGACCCTCAAGCAAATCCTCCAACCACTTCTTGGACACAGGCAGATCCGGGCAAGTGGTCCAGAAGCCATGCGGCAGCCCTTGATAGACATGCTTCCTTGTCGACAATCCTTCTTCCTGGAGGATCTGATCGAGAAGTAGCGCTTCATCTCGGCGAGGATCCCATCCACAGATGGCAAAGTAGGCCTTCTTGGCAATGTCTGCGTGTGAGTCGAACAGTAGAGGCGAGAGACGCTTGTCTTCTGGCGGAGCACCGTACTTTTCTACATAAACGTTAGATAGAGTCTCATGTAGAAGCAAAGATGACCTGATACCTGAAAAGTAGTCGATGGACTTGCGAGTAAGGCCGGGTGCATCGTTGATCTCGTCGACGCTCAGGATACGATCAAGGTACTTCTTTGGCCGCACATCAGGATGGCAGAAACTACCAGCGAGAAATACGACACCCGTAATCTTTGGTGAGAGACCCTCATCGCGGGCCAGGTGCGAGATGCCGGCGGTAAAGTTGGCGCCAGCTGAGGTTCCGCCTAGGATGAAGCCCTTGGCGAGATCGCTGTTGAGTTTGGTCTGACCCTCTGACGATGCAGCCTACATGAGAATGTTAGAGGTGAAGCGGGTATTGGAAACATGACTTACCCAGCGGACAATGTCGAAAGAGTCTTCAAAACCGACGGGGAACTTGTGCTCTGGCGCGAGTCGATACTTGACACTGACAACAACGATGCCCAGCTCGAGGGCAATTGCTCGACAAGTTGAGTCATCTGTTTCAAGGCCGCCAAAGACGTAGCCGCCGCCGTGCATGTACACAAGCAGTGGGAGGGCATCGTCGCGGTTGGCGGTTCGTCTGTATGTGCGGAGCGTGATGGGAGTGTCGTCTCTCACTGGGACGTCAAACTCGACAATGTCTAATCCTTCCTGTGGAGTGATGGGATCATGATCCCTCGGCATGCCCCGTACCACCTTTGTACCCGGTGGCAGATTATTGGGGAACTGGTTACTTCAGTGACATGGTCTAGTACTCGCGATGGTCCAACGTACGTCTGTCCATTGAGGATCAGGAGTCGCAAAGTGTCGATATTCAGCCATGGTCAGAGGATGATGCAAGCGTCTTGCCTATGCCGCGAGTCCAATCTGGATCCGTCGTTTACTTAAACATTCCGTCAGAGACCCTCAAGGACGGCCGATCCCTGCCGCGACTGGGCCACCCACGTCGTAAAACCACGCACTCAGTGCTGATCAATCGGATGCTAAGGCTCGGTAAGGGCTCCACGATGATGAGCGAGATTATCTTATCAGATCAAACATCGACGCTGCAGCCATCCCCACCAAGGGCGCGACGAGGCCTCGCTGGGTCTAGTCGGGGACTTTTGGTCGCTGCTTGAACCCCGTTTTGGGGATGGCATCTCCACTGAAAGGAAGCTTGGCGGCCACGAGGGAAGTTCATGATGGGGCTCTTGGTACGTTGACTGTGATTGCTTCACGTGGAGAGGGATCTCTTTGTCATTGAATTAGGTCTTGATTTGTTGGTCATGATGCTGCACACTTCTTCCTTGAGGCTATCCACACCTCGTCATTTTGCCCGAATTGGCCATCTCTGACTGCCTCAGACTCAGTTCCTCTGTTGTACCCTCCTTGGATAGTTCTTCCTCTTGATGTAATAATTCGTTGATTCCCCATTGTTTGTTCCTTCACCCTATGTACTGTTCATCCCCGAGCACAAACTGGAAGGATCCGTCTCACAGTTGCCGTCTCCTTGAGGGTTCTTGCTTGGCTGTTCCTTTTGTCTGCACGCCGTTGCTTTCATGGCAGGTGGCTCTCTTTTCGAGATCTGGGAATTTTGTAGCCTGGGTCCTTCTCTCTTGGGTCTCTGCTATCCAAGCAGTCACGTATGCCCGTGTAGTTGTTGCTTTGCCAAGTCGTTTAGACTTCGGTTCGGCTCGCGCGAGGAATCAAGGCCATCGTTAGAATGGACCCTTTATCTCTTTTAGGTCAATAAATCTTGCCTTCAGAGTAGTCCTCTCACCTTACAGAATGACTGATGTCCTTGTTGCTCCTTTCTCGAGAATTTGTGAAATGGCAAGCTCGGTAGACCGCTGTGGAATGCTCACTTTAGTCGCTCGTTTGCACCTTTCTTCTGTTCGCCAACTTATGCTGAGGCCTTGTCGAAAGAACTTGGCTTGCCCGCTTCCTGGTGGCAGAGCGGACTGTGATGATCAACTGGGCTCGCAAGGCAGCGCTCCCGCGTGCTTGCCTGAGGCCTTGTACTGGGTGTGTTTGCACCATCCTTTTCGGTATTGGCCGTCCTGAAGGCCCTGATGTTCAAGACGTTGCTTGCCTTGCGACACGGTGGTCATCTCAAGTTGTACCAAGATGCGAGCAGCGATTTCGGGCAGAGTTTGGGTGAACTGACAGAATTGCCCTCGTAGGCTCGTTGTTTGATCCTTTTATTCTGTCTTCCCTTCGCAGCTTGTACTTGAAGCTATTTGCCACATTGATACGTGGAACTCCAACCGCTCATCTATGTCAGGTCTCGCGATGATCGAGGTGCTTTCCCGGACGCCTGAACCTGTTTCTCGAGGATTAGGCCTGCCTTTTTATGAGAGAACTCACCTTACAACATCATTATTACCTTTGTTGTTGTTGCCGTGTCGAGTCTTGTGTGTATCGAAAGGTCAGGAGCTGGGGGCTTGCTCAAGGGGTATAAAACTCCCTCTTCTCTTCGTCGTCCAGTTTTCTTCTTCTTTTCCTTTCATCGCCTTGTACGAGTACTTGACTATACTAGCCGGCCTGTAGGTTCCGACGTTCAAGGTATCAGGCAGGTGCCGCCTCTTGGGGTCTTCTCCATGTGCTAATCCCCCCTCGAGGCGGTATGCTGGTGAGTCTCCGGCATAATTTTTGATGTCTTCCCAGTGTCCCTGGTATTACACTACCTCCAGGCGATGCGCACACTCTTTTTTCATTGCATTTGCCGGCTTGCCGGTGATGTGAAGAAGAAACTTTGCCCTCTCCATGGTGATGAGCTGATGTTGAACCATGTTGGGGGTCTCTTGTGCTGGCTGTGATCTTGTTTGGAGGGAGGTGGAGGCTGCATGAAGGGGAGACAAGGAAGATGGGAGGCTAAGAAGGATGCTGTCAGGAGGGGGGATTTGCCTGTATTTGTAGCCGAGAAGTGAGGGCTGCCACAATATGGACAGATTGTTATTTTGCAAGCTATAGCTTTGTGGCCTTGAGTGTGGCATAAAGCTACGTGATACCTCGGCGAATCTATGGGGCGCGCAGGCAATATCTGCGGGCCCAGTGGTTGATCATTTCCAGACGTAATTTCTGCAAATGTGAAAAAAAAAATCATGGAACTTGACATGGTGGCTGTGGGTGTGCTCGGAATGAGGCTATTCGGAGCAGCCGCCTTGGAGGGGCGAGTGAGTGCGCAGAGTTGAAGCTGTCACCGGGGAGTTGACCTGCTCAAGCAGAAAAACACGTGGACCCATATAACTCTTCAGGTATCATGGGCATGTATCGGGAATATTGGATATAAAATGGATGGATGCCTGCCTGTAAGTTCCGGCACTATGCAGCATTTTGAGTTGATAGGGATGCAAACATACTGCCTCGCTGCCTTGGGCCGCGGTGCTTCCGCCCGCCGACGATGAACGGTACTCGATACACAATAATGTTTAATGTGCCGCCCAGATGGAAACCTGCATATGGGTGATATGTGACATGCCGAGTCACTCGCCAGTCAGGGGAACCGTCAGTCAATATTGACAAATTTCTACCATCACTCATAGGAACTACGAGTCAGATTTAGACTAATCAGGCTGATTGTTGCCGAAATATTTGCCATGCTAGATAAACACCAAGGATCAAAGGCTACCTCCTACATCTAGTAGAGCGCACACTGCGTTGGTCTCCAACAGCTGCATGTTGGATTGAGATGAAAAGTAATGCATCTAAAACATACAAGGTATCAATAGAGACTCACGCACAAATTCGCCGTTTCCTTGTCAACTCAGGCGCGCCAACCGGATGCCATAGTGAGCCCCTCGCCCCTGTCTTGATAGCAAGGCCACTGAGCCCAGGTCCTTGGCCTGACAATTAAGCTTGCTCCGGGTACAAGGCAAACGTAGTGCCTAGTCTAAAGCCACACGTCCTGTCTCTTTTCATCATCTTACGTTATTAACGTGCAAGAGGTAACAAGGGTCAAATAATCAGCTCTCGACCCTCCCGTGTTGGTTGAACTGTTGGCCAAGAAGATTTTCTTGGCCAAGAGTCTGGGCATGTCGGCATCAGCTATTATCGAAGGCCTCGCCGCTTTGATCCCCGACAATCCGAATCCATGAGGTCGGGACGTCGCTCGTGGTTGGACTCTGGGGACTTGGCATCTGCAGCTGAGCCCTGCCAAGATCGATAGATCGATCCAACGTGGCGAGATCCTGGGGATAACGTTCTCCCTTGTGTTGAAAGTCCGCGGGCGTTATCTTAGGTCTAGATCAGCTCGGGTTGTCATGAAGTGTCGGAAATGGTTACCCGAGGCTCAAGACGACTGACTATTTAGAACCACCAGTGCATTGACACATCTCAGCAGAAATACTGAGCACCTTGAGCAACTGCAGCCTCGCGGTAATGCAGTAGATCGCTTACACGCAGCCAAGACGATAATCGAATGCTCAGACACACGTGGTTAAGCCCAAAGGCCCTGACGGGGTAAGCTGGGTCAAACGTCTTCTTGGCGGTGGCTTGTCAAGATAAGGCTATTGATTCTTAGACTGCCAAGACTGGCCATCTTCCTCAGCAAAACCAACAGTGGCGATCACCATTTCTCTGCTGATCCCTCGCTTCCTCCGGATTCTCAGAGGTCGACTCTGACGCTGAGGAAGCTTGGAAGGCCGTCTGGATCGGACTGCCGAATGCGTGCTTCAATAGCTTAAGCCTCACCTGGCCCAGGCAAGCCATTGTTTTCAGCTTTGCTTCGGCTTGCCCTGGGTCGAGAACGAGGTGAATAAGAGACGATGATGAGTTTTCAAGTGGGAGACGGGTATAAGAACCCGGCTTGACCGGCTCTTCAAACAGTTCAGCAATCACATCACAACACTGCAACAACCTCCTCGAGACTCAAGACACATCCTCTTCATTACACTCTTGAGACTACTTCCTCGTTTCGAAACTTCACCATGTACTCCCTCACTGTTCTCACTGCCATCGTTGCAGCCCTCTCTGGTGCCAACGCCATCCCCCTGAGCTGTGACAACACCCCCGTCACCCCCCTCGACCCCTCCTGCACCGTCCACGAGATCCCTGGCACAGCGATCTGCGGCGCCAAGGGCAACAAGGGCAACAAGAACCTTGGATGGTACTCTGGCACCAAGCCCTGGGCTAGCGTCGACGCCTGCATCAAGGCCTGCGTCGCAGATCAGCCCAAGTGCAAGTCCATCAGCTGGGACCCCAAGCAGAAGATCTGCGGCATGTACATCCACACCGTCGAGTCCTTCAAGCTCGAGGGTGTCTCGGACATTACCTACTACGACACGGCCTGTGGCTTTGCAGACTCTGTCGACGCTGTCTGCGGCCGCACCGGTGTCGTCGGCGCTGACGACCTGCAGCCCTACGGCAACAAGGTCGTCGAGGACGATGACACTTGTCTCGCTCTGTGCAAGAGCGACAGCAGCTGCAAGGCTGTCCGCTTCAACACCAACGGAAAGCGGTGCTACAAGTATGCCCAGCCCGTCAACGCCATTGGCGTCAAGTTCAAGCCGGACGTCCGCAACGTCTTTTACGACATCCGTTGTGTTGAGTGCCCCACTGTTGTTGTGCAGTAGAGGGACTTGGTTGGGTCTGAGTTGGTGAGGGTGAACTCGTGATGGGGCCTTGTTATTGGTCACTCCTTATGATGTAACGAAGAGATGCTTGGATTGGTATTTGTATATGAGGATATTTCTCTGTAGATATGTTCTTGACTCTCAAGACAGACAAGAACTTCCGGCTCAGCTTGGAGGTGGCTTATGCTGCTATGAGAGGAGTAGACAGATAGTGAAGGATGATGAGTAAAAAGGAATATCATTGATGCTTGATTATATACAGATGATGTTTTTTCCCTCCCTAATAATGATGTGCTTGCATTTGGTCTCATTCTCACTAGTACCACCATTCAGTCATTGAAAAGGCTCAAGTGGTGATGGTCTAGAACCAGGGGTAGAAACACGCCTTGGAGATGGACACCAGAATGGCTGACAAGTCGACCCGATGTACACTAGAACATGTCTCACTGGCCAACACCCTCGCTTTCACTTCCCTTATCCTGGTTCCTGTCCTCAGACTTCATAAAAGACGCCTTCTCCAGGGAATCTGCCTGAAGTTTCCAGATTTTGCGTCCCATGGCAACAAACTCCTCCCCAAACGCGTCCAGAGCAGCCTGCGCATCCTGGTTGCTGACTTGCAGCATCTTTGAATACTCGTCGTCCGTGCCAACTGTAGCAATCTTGTACCTTTCCTTCCACTCCGAGACCAGTGACTTGGCTGGGGTGCTGTCGGCCTGGATGTTCTTGGCCACGAGGTAGAACGACGATCTCAGTCTGTGGTACTGGGGATGTTTGAAAAGCTGAACGGTGGAGAACTTGCTGAATCTGCGGATCAAACTGAAACATGCCCAGCTGTCAAGCTTGTGCAGTAGAATGACCATGGTGCCTCCATTGTTCAGGTGCTCGAGGCCGATGGCAAGCTGGGTGAGCGTGAGGCGTGTAGCCTCGCGATGTTCTCGCCATTCTGGACGCTGATGTGGGCGCAGAACGGCACCGTCACACAAGACAAGGTCGAATCTTTCGGTATCAGAGAAGACCTTTGTGAATTCAAGATTGCCTGGGTCAGGTCCAGATGCTGGTACATCCTCCATCTGCATGCCCATGTCGGCTGCCAACATGGTGATGTCTCGGAATTCGACAGGGACATTGCGGTGACCCAGCCTCACCCGGTGACCCCCATCTTTGAGAGGGAGACTCATGGCCCTGACTTGGGCATTGGGGTACTTGTCCAAGACTTGTGCGACAAAGGCACCTGGAGCCATGCACATGTCCAACAGAGCTGGGTTCTTGACCCTGGACAGGTCAAAGGCTCGGGTGGTTTTGTTCATGTCCCGTCCTATCTGGTGTGTCATGTTGTAGAAGAAACGAGCATCTTTTTCAGTGGGCTCATCTGCGGCACGTCGTTGCTTGTTGAAGTGGGCGTCGCCTTTGGAGCTTTCCCATCCCTATCAAGGTGGTTAGCAAGTTGAAAGACAGTCAGACCATGTGCAATTTCCAAGTCATGATGAGACCTGCCTTTGTGCGCATTTGCTGAAGATGGCGAAACTCCTTCACCTTTTCCCTGAGATATGTGGTGATGGCATATCGGCCGCCCCTTTCCAGTTCGCGGGTCTCTGCATCATCAGGCATGGATGCGTGGTCAAGGCTAGGCAGCTTGCGAGTTTCGGTTTCATCTTGCAGAGGGTGAAAGTCCGCAGCTGCAGGATTGAATGAAAAAGTCATTTTGGGCTAGTTGGTCGAGACCGGCAGTCTTTGTTGTCAAGAGGCAAGATGGCGGTGTCAGGGAGATCAGGTTGATTCTTTACAATGTCTCAGTATGGATGTGTGTGTGAAATCGAAGAGGCAGCCAAGCATTCACCAGCCCTTGTCCTGGTATTCACCGTTTGGCACATTTAGCGTTGGAAAACTCTTGGTTTGGTGCCGTTTGCTCATGACTTGGCCGGCCTCCAGCAGACTCTGGGCTGAATTGAGAGAAGATGAGAGAAAATGATGGAAATGAAAGGAATGTCTGCGGTGATCCACAGCATTGAGTTGTGATGCTGTCGTGGTGTTCATCAATGTGTTCTTTGATGTTGTGGCCGACAACTCTTCTTTGAGGCGTCATTGAAACCAGGAATACGTGAATTGGTTGTCTTGGTCAAAGTGGATTAATGACGTTGGGTTGTTGGTCGACATTGGCAATCATTGGTCTAACAACGGCTGGCATAACTGCAGTGCCGTACCAGCAGGTCTCACGTGTTGGATAGCCCAGGAACCATGAACGGAACCATGTACGATTGGGCAGCAACCACAACAGTGCCAAAAGAGGCGTTGTGGGCGGAAGCCTTGATTTGTTGCGAAATTGAAGAGACGTATGCAGCCACCCGAACATGCCTTGCCATGTCTGCAACCTGGTTGAAGGAACCGTGGCTGAGGGCATATAGATCAACAAAGAAGACGTCACGTGCCTGTCAAACAACGACAGGTGCTTCTCCTCGCACTCAACCGTGGGTCAACCCTGTTTGACGAAGCCTCCACGGTCGCGATGCCGTTCTATCGTATGCCTGGGAGGGATTATCTGAGGCCAGACCTGGCGCTTCAAGCTGCCATGTACCGAGCTCCCAGAGTTGGGCATGAAACCGACAAATGGCCCCTGGTTGCCGCGCCAGAATGGCAGCGTTTGTATCGGTGAGTGAATCTGGCCTTTGGACATTTCCGTTTGAGAATACGTCACATCACATGCCCTCTCGGCCCGCGACTCTGGTCGTGTTCTTTCTTCTTCAAAGGCTACAGCTAACACGTCACAAAAACGTCTAGAGGCTCAAAGCGGGTGACTGTAGTTGCTGCGGTACACGTCACAAAAGTCAGACGCGGGCATCCGTTTCCCGCGGGATGGGAACATGACGCGGAAAGGATCTTGTGCCGTCCCAGGGGAGACCTTTTTCCCCCAGAGCTGGAGCATCAACGTCTTTGTCGTCTCTCTTGGAGCAGCGTGACGCCATGGTGTTTTCTCCTCTGATCCAGAAACCTTGTGTGCATCTGCAAGGCACGCGCAGGACGAAAGAGTTCATGGTCCGTTGGCTGGCAAAGACTTTCATTGCATGAAAGGTCTGATTGGCCTGAATGCGCAGCTTGGCCCCCTTTTCTTTTGTTGCTGTGCATGCTCTGAGGTTGGCGGAAGTCTGCACCTCTTCCCCGGCGCAAAGGACACTTACTGCGCGAAAGGGCAGACTATGAACAAAGGAAGCCAGGCAGAAGGTAATGAGAACATCTTCTGAAGCCCATCTACCGGCAATGGTATATATAGGGGTCCGCCTCCCGGCCAGCCTGGTATTTGATCCTCACAAGTTCACCACCACGAACACCTAGCATCTGCCATTACTTGATTTCGCCATCCCTTTTTGGAACGAACTATCTTGACATCCACGAGGTCAACAAACATCAACAAAATGAACAACACGCCTGGAGCGACTTGGGACATGACCGTGGTAGCGCCACACTATTGCCATACATGCCATCAACATAGTCCAAGATCTTTCCTCGTGTGCCAGGAGTGCCACCAGCCATATAGCCACCTGCAAGCAAATCTGGCTGCAGTTGCACAGCCAGTGACCTCCCAGCAGGCGAACCCCGTGCCTACTCAGCAAGTGAACCCCGTGCCTACTCAGCAGGCGAACCCCGTGCCTACTCAGCAAGCGAACCCCGTGCCTACTCAGACAGCATCGCACGAAACCTCTACTTGAAGGGCACCACCCCCTTCTGATTAAGCCAGAGGCGAGGAATGTCCTCAATCTTTGGTCTGGGACACAAAAGCTTGGTGGTAAAGTGAGCAGAGCTGACTTGGGCCCTGAACACTCCTACGAGTCACGAGAATCCCGGGGAGGAGGCGGAGGAGCCATTGATAGCCCCTTATGGGCCTTAGAGGGCGAGCTGTGGTGAGAGGGGGTTCATGGGATTGTCATCTTGTACTGTATCACTTTGTTTGGGTCAACCAAGACCCATTGTGTTTTGCTGTCTTTGGTTATTACGTCAGTGCTTATCACCTTTCATTGCACCTCTTTCCTTGGTATTACATCTGTTCTCTTTGCATTGCACCTATTTCCCCCGAGTTGATCATTTTCATCTTTGAGAAAGCATAGATAATCTAAAGAGTGTTATTTCTACCTAGAGTGCCGTATCTATGGTGTCACGTACAAAAGAGTGTTCTTGATCTGTATGGAGCTCAATCCATCAGCTCACTCAATCCAAGCAACCGTCTCCAGTCTCTCTCCTTGCACCATCCTTATTCCTCTTTATTCATTAGGAAAGACTTCAGGGCGAAAGTGCCGGTTGTTGTCTGGGAAAAGGAAGTTCGTGGACCACCGGGGAATACAAAGCTGCCAATGCTGCGTGTACGTTGCCCTGAGGGCATTATCGTCCAACAGAACCTCCATAAAACACTCAGACTGATTGGGCAGCCCTTCGTTGGCCAGTGACTTGGTCAGTCTTGCAGTACCCTGGCGCCGGAGTCCCAAGATAAGTTCCCGCAGATCCCATTTCAAGTCGCAGGGTGGGGCGGTATGATCGACGCGATCCAGGACATAAGATGTGATATATCCCTTGGGGACGAAGGCGCACTCCATCCAGTTGTCGAAGCCGACCAGGTTGTAATCTTCGTCCAGGCTGATATCGCACAGCCTTATATGGGCGTTGAGGAAACCGCAGGGCTCCATGTCGAAACCCTTCTTTTTAAGGTACTTCTGGACGTAACCAGAGGCCCGTTTCCCCTTGACAAAGATGGTGCTGGGGACCCACTCGAACATATACCACTGGATATCCTTTTTGCCGACACCCTGGACCTCGGACTCCTCCCACTGCGCCATCTCGCCAACGGCCTTGGCGATCTGGTCCAAGAGCCTGTTCAGGAACTTGACTGGGAGGGGCCTTTCGAGTATTGGGGTGCCGAATGTCTCAGTCATGATGGCGTATTTGCCCTCAAACTCGGTGTGGTAAATGACGCGGGGAGTGCGGAAATGTTTGGGCCCCTTTTCTGCGACATAATCGATGTTTTCGTGCGCCCAGGCATGGTGGTTGGGATGGTTCTCATCCGCCTTGGCCGGCATGAAATTGAGAGATCCTGAACTACCGATGAGGTAGCAGAAGTTCATGCTGTAACTGATGGCACGACGGGGTCGCACGGGACCTTCAAGAGGGATCGAAGTCGTATTGGTTGGCCTCTCCTCATGGTCTTCGAGCTTTTTGATGCGGTAGATGAAGCCTTCTTTGTGGTCGACGTAGTCGCCGTCCTCCTGCTCCTCGTTCTCCAAGGGCAGTTGGGTCAGCTTGATCTTGTCAAAGATGAGCCATTCTGTGGCATTAACTTGCCGGAAAGAGCTGTCCCACCGCCGAAAGTTGAAATCAAAGTGGCCATCGGAATCGTCAGACTGTGCGGGGCCGATTAGCACATTGGAGGCTTTCTCGTATTGCTGCTCTGCGGAAAGTATGGGCCACATGATCAATATCTGTTGTGGGTGAAGGTATTGCTGTTTGGTTCGTGTATGTGCTTTGCTGTGTGTGTGTTTGTTTGGGTGCTGTATCTGTTATGATGTGCCCGTTATGATGAGTGTGTTATGATGTGTCTGTCTTTCCGGATACGGGCCTTATTTATACGCATGGAGATGCCTTGATGTACTATGTACCTGGGGGGGCATGGTATTACTGTTCAAACCTGCCACAAGATGGATTTGGTGTCGATATGGAACCGTTCGTTGCTTTGTACAGCTGTTCCCCTTTCTCAACAGCGGGAACCCTCAGGGCTTCATCTTGTTCTGCCATCGCACAACTGCTTGATGCCATCGTTGCCCTTCTCCAGGTTTAGCTGTCCCTAGTGTGGTGTTGGAGAACAGACCCTGTGACGGGGTGAATCATCCCCAAAGCCATGGCTGCCGGGTACAGTAACCACATTTGGATCACGGGTGGGTGGGGACGGTTCGTGATAGGCCTACTGATGGCTTTCCTCTGTGATTTCATGAAAGGAGTTGTCCCTTGGCAAGGGCAAACGGTCAAACAACACGAAACAGATGCCCATGCCTGGGAGAGTCAGTAGAACGGGCCGGTTCGGCTAATGAGTGTCCGTGGGCCAAGGAGGCATGGTCAACAGAGGGACACCCGTCGACTCGTCGAGTTAGAGGAGGACGCAGAGGCCACTCATCAGGTGAAAGTGGGCCAGGAAGCCACCGAAACCCATTTGTGGTTAATGGGCTTCACAATGGCCGACTAGCCTCCCAGGCCGGTGCCATAATCTGTCTTTCCTATTATAGAAACTTCTGTATACTTGACTAGGGAAGTCCCCAACGGCAGCCCGTTGTCAAAGGCCAGCGAAGCTGATTATGATGCGTGAGGTGTATATCACGAAGAAGATTGTGGTGTTGAGATTGCAAAAGCGAAGAGAATCACGAAGAGGATTCCTGTAACATAATTGGGTGGCATGCCGATTGAGCCAATAGACCTCTTTTGCAAAAGATCAACCAGTTCTGGCACTTCGTGCCGGAACCGTGCCACACCTCTATCAATAAGACTTCTCAGGGGTTCCTTCGTACGAGGCAGACCCACTTCCTTACAATTCAGAAGAAGATGATCATGAAGAAGAGGATTACGAGGAGGATCTCAAAGAAGATCACAAAGAAGATGACCAAGAGAATCGCGAAGATGATCGTGGTGTTGTGTTTACCTTGATTCTGATTGGTTGCAAGGGCCAATCAGTCGGACTCGAGGGCCAATTAGCAGGACTCGAGTTAAATTTACGTAACAATGGATTGCCAACTTCCCTGAACGTGCCTGGGTCGAGCGAAGCTTCAGCCCTTACAAAATCACGTGAAGCCCAGCATGGCTTCACATGGCATTGCGCTCTGTCTACACCTCTGCCCCAATTTGCTCATGTTTCTCGGGTTCTTTCTTAGTCTTCTTCCCATACGCCTCTCGCATCTCACTCTTTCTGAACCTTGTCGTGAGCAGACGGTGAACTACAGACCACTGATAGACGCAGAATAGACTGGCCAGAGTGAGTACAGCCCTTCGGAGCACCATGGGCAGTCTGCAACTTACAAAGCACATATGCCAAAGCAGCCACACGCGATCGACAGGTTTTCCACCATGGCTACTGTCCCTGTCCCGACGTCGTTGACGAAACCGGTCCTACGCTTCTCTAGGCCAGAGTCGTCGTGCTCGCTGGGGTTTCGGAATACGAAAATGACGATGAATGCCGCCAGCCACAGCACCGTTGACGCTGCCAGGACGACCATGTACCAAATCGGGGGTCTGGGGTCGGTTGAGCCGCTCGGTCTAACCGGGACTTTGAGCATAAAAAAGTGCAGAGATCCCTTTGAGGCTGTCAGATTTCTCCCCGGTTAACCGACAGGCGAGATATTCTTACGACTGCGAGGTTGAATGCGGACGCTGCGAGCATCTCCTGGCCCGGATGCTTGGAGAGCAGACCTGCCGCGAGGCCGATGACGGCGCAGGCTGATATCCATCTCCCAATGTCGGCCTTGGACGCCTCGCGGTAGAGTTTCTTGACGGGGTTGGTTTCCTCTCTTCTGCCCGTGACGTCCCTGATGATTTCCGCCAGGGGCATTGGGCATATTGCATTCGACATTTTTTTCAATTCGATATTTGGGGTTGTGAGAGTTGAAGATGTTTTGTCTCAGAGAAACAGGAAACTGGGGGTTTATATCTGACACGGAGGCATAGTCTTGGCTGGGCCTTGGCGGACAGGGAGTTCGTCCTTTGGGTTCATCCCAAGGGTCCCACAAAGTGACTAATATCGCCATGTTAATACTTGGCTGTCGTCACATCCGGGTAGCGGCACTGCCACCCAAGACAGTATTTGTTGATTGAGTTACGTCATGGGAGCAGTCTGGAATGAAGGTCGACAGCCAGCTTGACTTTTCACTATAGGCATGGGATGAACAGTCTTTATCATATGGAACTTGTGTGGCTTGGGCGTGTATTGCGGCAAGAGCTTGAAGATCATACATGTCAGAGCCGAGTTCACCCAACAAGGCCCAAGCGAATGAACTCGGTCAATGTTACACATGATTATATTGGACATCATGATGCACCGTGTGTCTAAAATGCTGCCAAAATCTTGACCAAATCTATCATTCCCATTTATCTCGCAAGGTGACTCCAATGTCAAAACTCGCCCAGCTGCTCCGGTACTAGATCGTCAACCTTGCCCTTTTCCAGCGCAGCCCGCACATTCGCAATGCACCTCTCCTCCATCTTTGCATGCGTCTGGTCAGAAGTGAGTAGGACATCTAATACCTAATAGGCTGATCAAACTCACCTCTACCGTGTATGTGCCCAGGTGAGGCAGCAGCATGGACCTCGGGTGTGCGACAAGACCGGGGTGAACGGCTGGCTCATTCTCGTACACGTCCAAACCGCATGACCAGACTTTTCCGGACTCGAGAGCGTCCACTAGCGCTTGCTCGTCGATTATAGGACCTCGAGCAGTGTTTATAATGACGACGCCCTGCTTCATCTTGTCAAAGTCTTTGCCGGATAAGAAATGTCTCGTCGCAGCCTGTCATGTTTGTAAGCAAATGCAGTCATGTGCTTGAGGAAACGTACGTTCAGCGGAAGGCTTATAGCAATAACGTCGCTAGACCCAAGTAGTTCATCAAGGCCGACGTATTCTGCTTCGGTGATTTCGTCTGATCTCGTCCTGTTGTGGTAAACCACCTTCATACCGAAAGCCGCCGCCTTCTTGGCCATGTTCCTACCAATGCCTCCGCATCCAATGATGCCAAGAGTCTTGCCTTCGGGATCATGTCCAAGAGGAGGAGACGGGTTGCCTCGCCAGGAGCCACTGCGGAGAGTCATGATGCTCTGGTTGAACCCCCTGAGGGCACCGAGCATGAGGAAGATGGCTGTGTCTGCGGTAGAATCATTCACCTCTTGGGGCACGTTGGACACTTGAATCCGTCGCTTGGAGCAGGCGCCGACATCAATCTGGTCATAACCAGCACCTGAATGAAATACATTAGCAATGCAACCAGACGAGGATGTCTATTGCTCACCAGTATGACAGATAAACCTCACGCTCTCTGGCAGAGCCTGCACGAGCTCCTCATCTATCAAGCCAGTAACAGCAACGCTGTGGTACATTCGATGCACTGCCACAACGTCATCAAAGCCCCCTCGACGGCATTTCTCGATAAACTCGGCACGTGTCTCGACTCCTGGGCCAACAATGTCGGCCAGAGGGGCAAGTTCACGCCATGATTGTAGAGCGCTACGATTATGAGGCATATTAGCTGCAAGCACTCTTCCATCTCTCAGGAGAAGTATCGAAGCGATGAACGTACTGCACGATTTCACCGAGTAACAAAATCTTTGGTCGCTGCATTGTCCCGTGTTGTTGGGGATAGTGCAATGTTATATCGCTTTACTCCTTTTTTCTTGATTGTTTCGTGAGCCAAGTCCGGCTGAGATAAATATTTCCATGTTCGGTTATCCGTTCCGTGAGGGGACGGATAAGTCAGCCGAACAGCGGGAAAGTGACTGATCACTCACTGCAATCACCTGGGATCCAATATTTGTTCCCAAATAAATGACAAAAACGCTCAGTTTGACTCGTTCGAGCCACTCATCGAACCCATTGATGGACATTGTAGACTCAGGAAAGCGCCCTTGACCAGCAAGTTTTTCATACCAATGATCCCAATAGTTCACAGATTGACAGATCCACGAGTGCAGAGCTCTTTTCACCGTTTATTTACATGCAAGTGCCTGAAGGGGTTACGAGAAGACCGCGTTTCTTGTTCATCAAGTCCTGACTTTGAGGAAACTCACATGGCGGGTGAGGGGAAACGCCCATCCGTGCATAAAGAAAAGATCTCTGAAAAATATTTCCTCCATGCGTTGTTTCTTACAGATCACTTCGAGTTACATGTAATGTCAACTATTGCTAGGAGTGGCACAGATTTGCCCGCCCCTTGACACCGGAATTCGACCACATCCAAAAAAGAACCATGCCTTATAATAGCAAATATCATGACCTAGATCCGAATGACCCTCTCTCGTGCATTATGGGAATGTGGAATGTAGACGTCGACGACTGGCCGGCTCGCATTCTCTTGTGTCTCATTGGTCAGCTAGGCTCGCCTAAGGGAGTGATGATGAAGGACTGGACAATTGCTTAATGCCTCGGGGAGCACATCAGTCCCAAGTCCGTTCTTGGCGAGAAGTCTGATTCAAATCCGTGGAGCAATGAGTACCTATATAAAGGGGCCATCTTCCAGATCAGTATGTATCTCCTCAAGCATCGCATCGTCAGCCACCCGAAACCCATCCCTCCTCTCCTATCCTATCACATTTTTCATATTCAACCAGCTTTTCAACATGTCTCCTGAAAAGACCTACCCGTTCAATCCCTCTACCGACATCCCCTCCCTTAGCGGCAAGGTCATCCTCATCACCGGCGCAAACACTGGCCTCGGCAAAGCCACCGCCATTGAGCTATCCCAACACTCCCCAGCACATATCTACTTGACGTCTCGCAACCTGGCCAAAGGCAATGCCGCTCTGAATGAGGTGGAGAGCATGGCCAGTGAGGGAACCCAGCTATCCTTGCTCGAGTTGGACCTTTCGAGTTTTGAAAGCATCAAAGCGGCAGCCAGGGACTTTCTGAAGCAGCAAGATAGACTTGATGTCTTACTACTCAACGCGGGCGTCATGGGGGCTCCCCCTGTGCTCACTAAGGATGGTTACGAAGCCCATATGGGTACAAACCACCTTGGGCATGCACTACTCTTCAAGCTCCTCCAACCCACCCTACAAAAGACTGCAGCAACCGGAGCCGATGTCCGAGTCATCCACCTCTCTTCCGCCGGGTTCCGACATGTAGGACCGGCGGGAATCGAGTTCGAAACACTAAAGTCAGCCACGAGCGAGACATCTCTGCCGCTGCGCTACGCACAGAGCAAGCTAGCCTGTCTTCTCTACGCAAGAGAAGCCGCAAAGCGTATCCCCAACACCAAGAACATCGCCATCAACCCTGGTGAGGTAAACACGGAGCTGTTCACTCGCGAGCCCGGAGATGAGCACATGAAGATGCTGCAGACCGATGTCGTGCCCAACGTCGTCATTCCCATCTCGGAGGGCGTCAAGAACCACCTCTGGGCAACGACTTGTCCGGACATTGAGAACGGCGAGTTCTATGAGCCGGTTGGAAAGGTTGGGGGACTCGAGGGGCATGGGCTGGATGATGAGATGGCGAGGAAGCTTTGGGAGTGGACAGAGGAACAGTTGAAGGACCAGAGCCTGTAGAGTGTGTTAGAAGTCTTCTGCCAAGGAAGAGCGGTGACTTTCACCATGTAATTAGCTTGTAGAAGGGGAAGTGTTTCTAGAGGTGGTAACTTTAACAGAGACGATGCTTATTTTAGTAATCAATGTCTATCTTTGTATCGTGACTAATTGCCTAAAAACACTAGTGTTCTCTCGCTAATAGTTCAGCATACATCTAGTGACCCAATGTTTGGCATCTACAGCTAATTCACAACATGGAAAATTCAAATAGTTCACTCCTCCTATGCTGTCAAGGGTTCACTAGCATTGCACCCAACATTGATGCATTTTAGATGGCAGCCATCTCAGTCCGAACACAGCGGTCCCCTCAGTTATAACTAATAACCTCAACATTTCGAATCTTAAAAGTAGTCGCTATGATTCTTGTCAGCACATATCAAGACAAGAAAGTGACAACTCAACATACGTTTGGTAGGTCCAGGTGATCCTGACGACCCCTCTGTTTGATAGTTGATGATGCTACCAACCCTGTTAGTTTTGCAACATGGCTTCTCCATGCAAGACTTACAGCCTGAGGCCCTTTCCAATGTATCCCCTTCCGTACTGTGTCGTCACCTCCCGCTCATCGAGAAAGAACTTGACCCTGACATCCACACCATTCTCATCTCGCAGTTCAGCCCTGACGGAATGCCACTTCTTCGGTTTCGGATAGTCGATATCAAGGGCTGTGACCTCCTTTGACGTGTTGAATGTGTTGAACGAGATCTTGCCAGAGCCCTTCCACTCGGCAACGTCAATCTCTGGCGGCCACCCGCTGGCAGCGTTGAGCCAAAAGGCAGGCCAAGTTCCCCGGCCCACGGGAGCAATGAACTCAGCTTTGACATCGTAGCCGCCGCCTGCGGTGACGGTAAAGGTGGATTTGGCGTGGATGGCCCCGGAGAGGTAGTGGATGGGATCTTTTTGGTCTGCTACAGGCTCGGCTGTGAGCGTGAGAACACCGCCATTGACGGAGACGTGCTCTTGATCCATCCGGGCGCCTCCATTATGGGTAGGCCCCCAGGGATATAGATAATTCCAGTAAGTCTCGAAAGAAGAAAATGAGTCGGCGGGGATGTCGGTCACAGCGCGTTCTTCGATCGGTGGCCGCAGGGCAGAGCAAGAAGTGCCGACCAAGTTCAGGGCAAAAAGCAAGGCAAGAGAATACATGATGATGGACCTTTTAGTAAAAAAAATATTGTCTTGAGTTGCGTTGAGTGCTGCTTTGGTTAGCCATTGACAGTTTATATACCGTAAGGACTCGGAAAATCCGGACAATACTGAGTTCAGCTAATGCAGGCGCCGTCTAGTCTCTTAATTTAATTAGTTCGCTTCTCATATACTATTTCCAGAAATATCTGACTCATTAAATACTATTTGCTGATTTAATAGCCTCAAGGGCTGGCTTGTATTAGCTGAACTCAGTTTTGTCCGGATTTTCCGAGTTCTTTCGGTATTTGTTTCCTCCCCTGAAATGACAACATCACAGGGATGATGAAATATGGATCACCGTATGACGTGCTTGAAACATGCACGGCAAAGAGGTATTTAATGCACCAACGACATATTTGTATATTAGTTCGTGCTGGCAAGATGATACACTATCCATCCAGACGAGGTGATGACAGTCAACACGTCCTCAGTTGCATTCTATGTATTGGATCTCTCCCTCGATAGTACTCATAGATCTTTGACATCCGAGATCTTGAAACCTCCAGGGCATAGCTTTTGGAAAACCTCGCTAGGATCGTACTTGGCCGCCGCATCCTTCATCTTCTTGATATTCTCAGCACCATAGCTGCCCAGAGGATCCTGGCTCTTGTCGGCATAGTTCAGATACGTCCACTCAAGGTTGCCCCCATCGATAGTGGCCGCAAACTCATGAACCTCCCGGATCCACGCCTGCACCTTTGGTCGTGCAAAGGCCTCCTGCTCCGGGGTGTTGGCCATGACGACGGCGAGAAACAAGATGCCATTGTCCTTCTGTCTCTCGACGCCCATGACGTTGCCGCCAGCTTCGACGCAGCGCTGTCCGAAAAGAGTGGGCAGGGGTTGGAATAGGCATTGAGTGATGAAGTTTCCGTCAGGGATGAAATCCTTGAGTTCTTGGACAAGCTGGTCATGTAGTTCTGACGCCTTTGTGATGATCCGGGTGTCGTTTTTGAAACAGCTCGTGAACCACGTGTCGCTGGAAAGGAGCCAGTCAGCTCAAGCTAAGTAGGAGAAGTGATAGGGCTTGACTTACTAGTAGTTGGCAGGGATATTATACTCAAACGCCATCTCTGAAATCGTCGTCATCTTGACCGTGTTCAAGATCTCAGGCAGAGCCAGCCACTTTTCATACGCGGGAGGCTTCTCGACACCAGCTACATTCGCATAAAGAGTGGCGACGACAACATCCTTGAAATCAGGCATGTGCGTAAAGATGGTGACCAAGTTGCTGTCGGTGTCGTTGGGCACGTTGTCCGCAAATGCCGACAGAGCCTCGATGGCGCCTGGAATCACCTGCTTCGGGAAGAAGGTCATTCCTCCCCATACCTTGTCACAAGGGATTGCCTTCATTGTGAAATTGGTGACGATGCCAAAGTTGCTTGAGCCACCCTTGAGGACGAGGAACAGATCTGCGTTGTTGTCCTTGTCGGCAGTAACGATGTCGCCGTTGGCGAGAACAACTTGGTACGAGACAACGTTGTCGCAGGAGAAGCCTTGACGGGCTGTGAAGAAGGCATTGCCACCGCCGAGCAAGAGACCAGCCACTCCAACATTGCCTTCACGGCCGCCAGCGACCGCACGCCCATACTTGTTGAGCTCGGCATAGACGTCACGCCATCGACAACCGGGCCCGATACTAGCAGTCTCAGTGTCCGCATCATAGGTTGTCTTGTTCAAGTAAACAAGGTCAATGGTCACGCCGTCTTGGATATTGTTGGATCCCGCCCAGTTGGTATGGCCGCCACTCCGGACGGCGAACTTCTGGCCCGCAGCGACAAGGGCCTTGACAGTAGCTGCCACTTCCTCAGGGGAACGGGGCTGGACAATGCAGGCGGGGTTGATCTTTGCGCTGTTGGACCAGTATGACTCTTGTCGCGCCGTGAACTCGGCATCTGTGGGGGATAAGATGCGCGACTCGAGGCCAGCTTCGATAAGGCCTTGAGCCTGAGGGATGGACGACTTGGGTGCGGGAGCAGCCATGGTGAAAGTCAAACAAGTGATTGTAAGTTGGGATGCAGTAGAAAAGGGGTGTAGAAGTGATCGTCAAAGTCTGGGGATAATCTGAGGACAAGTTGGACTTTATTCATGAACAGCGACCCCTTGACTACACAGTAATCTTCCCGACGGCTCTGACGTTGACCTATCAAATCAGGCCCTCCGAAGGATCAACTCCCCTTTTGGACATAGGCGCTACGGCCTGCCCCTGGATCGTGCATCTTGGCGTTCCATCTTTTGCTGCTAGATCCCTGTTAGATAGCCAAAAGCCGCAACTCCTTGCCGCTATCGGTGTAGCCTTGTTACAAAGCGTTTCTTCGCTTCAACTACCCATGCCAACACTATGTCACTGCTCTCTTTCCCCTCGTCGAAAAGACTAGGCAAAGGCTCTTGCGCGGTAGGCCATCTCCTGAAGAATCTTAGTCTCGGGCTCTACATACAGTCCGTTAGTTCCTGAGGTCTCCAAGAAGTAGAACATTTCCTCCTTCTTTTTCGTGCCCATTCAACTTTTGCTGCATCTGGAAACACCATGGCTGCCGTCGTGAATGGCGTCCCCGTCGCCATCCCGCCACCGGAGGGCTATCAAGTCGACTTTGATAACCCTCAGCGCAACAGCGTAAATGCAGCATACTGGCTCTTTGGTGTTGGTAACTTTATTGCCCTTCTTTTCATGCTCCAGCGAGTCTACGTTCGACTGGTGATTCAAAAGACGGTTCGACTAGAAGATGGTATGGCTGCTTGATCCCCCTTTCTCATGTTGAAGATTCGAACAATAACTGATTTTCCAAAGCTTGCTTAGGTATCGCTTATGTATGTGCAATTCTTGGATCATCTCCAGATGGTTTCGAACGCGTCTCGATATTAACCCCCTATAGGTGTTTTCGGTTGTCCTCCAAACTCTCATTATCCGTAAGCATCGCCATGACTGCACCCAACGGCATCTTTGACATTTCTAACTTCATTCACTCTAGGCGACTTTGCTCGCGGCGTAATGGGCACACATGGCTGGGAAATGCCCATCACCAAATTCGCCATGTTCGTACGAGCGTTGTACCTCCTCCCGATCCTCTACAACCCCGTCCAATGCGGTGCAAAAATGGCTCTCCTGCTCGTCTACCGTCGACTAGCACCGCAAATGTGGTTCCGCATTGCGGTCTGGTTCACGGCGTTTGTGGTAGTCGGGTCCTCCTTGGCCATCACTTTCGTCACCATCTTCCCCTGTCAACCGACTCGAGCGGCGTGGGACATCAGCTATACGGATCCGAAGTGCATCGATAGAAATGCTGTATACAAGGCTACAGCAGCCCTAGGAGCCATTACGGATTTTATGGTGCTCGCGATCCCCATCCCAGTCGTGATACCGCTTCAAATAGCGATGAGACAGAAGATTGGGTTGGTCTGTTTCTTCGCTGTCGGCGGAGTGTAAGTCGCCCGTGGCTGCGTATAAGATACAGAGCTAAGCTTCATACAACAGGACTGTATTCACTTCCATCATGAGACTCCTAGCACTCGTCAACTCGATGGGTGATGTCGACCAATCTTGGGGCGGTGGCCCAGTACTCCTTTGGATGTAAGACTCCCTCCTGCGCTGTACAACGACGTGGAAACCATTCTAATGCAATACCAGTTTTGCTGAAGCCAACCTTTCTTGCATATGCGCTGCCCTCCCCACGATCAAACCCTTCATCAAACACATCTCTCCCCGAATCCTCGGAACGACCGATCCCGCAACCAAGAGCGGCCCTGCATTCTCCAATCCTAGCGCTCCACCCACCATCGGAGCAATAAGCTCCAGTAACCCAAGACACGACCGATACCAACGCTTCGACGATGGTCCTATGTACCCTCTACAAACCGTGTCCAAGGTAGAGGCATCCAGGGCACATGACCCCAGTCCTGGGAACTGTTGGCAACATGCA
Source organism: Fusarium piperis (assembly GCA_027886205.1). Lineage (NCBI taxonomy): Eukaryota > Fungi > Ascomycota > Sordariomycetes > Hypocreales > Nectriaceae > Fusarium > Fusarium piperis. The sequence goes on from RZGM01000036.1 coordinate 182,250, forward strand.
CGTCAGAGTTCTTTGAATAGCCAGGGCGACTCCAGCTCTGAGAAGGCCATCATACAGACACGAACTACGGCCGTTACTTATTCTGCTTGATACAGCATGAACGACTGAGCGTACTCTAGGCTTCTATGCAAGACTGGACAGGGCAATCAATGGGTGCTAGCATACCTATGCACGGAACAAGTGTATGCACCACTCGGATATAATACATAGTGAAGAACAAATATAGTAATAATTTCACAACAAGATGTATGCAAGCTTCATTTCGTCAAGATATAGCTTTGTTTTGCTGATATATGCATGGGTTAATATGTACTAGCTTAAAATAGTCTCCTTAAACAAAAAGACCCAACATACGAGAAGGAAACCTCTAAACAAGAGAGTTGACATAGTTCTCCAGGTTGGTGTACCCGTTAGAGGCAACCTTCATACCATCAGAGCGATCATTGGGGTTGAGACCATTCTTCTTCTCCCAGTCGTCAGGGATACCATCGCCATCCGAGTCAGTGGGCGCTTTGCCGCCCGCGATCGAGCCCACGCCGCCAAAGTCCTTTTCGTCGGAGATCTGGGATCCCTTCTTTCCGTACGACTTGACCTCCTCGATGAGGGCGGCGTCGACCTGGTCGCGGGTCCGCGAGTTGCCCACGCCGGTGAGGACCACCTGAAGGGCCTGCTCCGCCGTGCGGGCGGTGGCAGGGGCGGGGTAGTTGTAGGGCGTCTTGACGATGTCCATGCCGGAGTAGCAGGTGGTGCTCTCGCAAAGGGCAGATCCGTCAGCCTTTCCGTTGCGGTTGGAGTCGTAGAAGTTGTTCTTGACGTCTATAAAGTGTGAGTACAGTTTATGCTTGGCCTAGAAAAGGAATACTTACAGGCGTGGAAGTTGGCGTTGCCTCGCGTGAAGGCAGTGACACTGGTGTGAGGACCAGAGATGAAGTAGTTGTTCATGATGTTGACGTAGCTGTTGCCGTCACTTCCACCAGCAATGTAGCCACCGCCACCTCCCCAGTTGTAGATGACCTAGAAAATTAGACTCGTGAATTTACATGGCCGAGGAATATACTCACATTGTTCTGGAAGTCGTTGACTCCCTTGACCTTGGGGTTACGGGTCTTGTTGTCAATGTACAAGTTGCGGAACAGACTGACTCCGCCGTCGGTCTGCATCAAGCCACCGCAAGAGTGAGACACGAGGCCCTGGGCGATGATGCTGTCCTGGATGGTGACCTTGGAGACGGCTCCGTTGATGGAAAAGGTCTCGTCCCGGCCCCACGAGACGCTGACGTGATCAAATATCATGTTCTTGCCATCAGCGATGGTGATGGCGTCCTTGCCTGAGGTTCCTCCCCGGCCCATGCGGATGGTGATGTATCGCACGATGGCATCGTTGGAGTTGGAAAAGGACCAACCGTTTCCGTACACAACGATTCCCTGAAGATACTTTAGCAAAGCTTTCATGCAGATGACGGGGTTGAATGACTTACGCCGCCAGGAGCAGTCTGACCAGCAATGTAAACGTTCTTGGACACAACAATGCGGCCAGTGATCTTGATGACACCGCCAACGTCAAACACAACGATGCGGTTGGGCTGTGACACGGCATCACGAAGCGAACCCTTGCCCGAATCGCTAACAATCGTTAGACATGGGAAGACATTAGGTCCGTTTGAGCTTACTTGAGATTCGTCACCTTGTAGACCTCACCATTGCGACCACCGACAGCGTCCTTGCCGAATCCCTCGGCTCCGGGGAACGCAGGAACGGCAGCCTGGACTGCGGAGGCAGCCGCGAGGGTCAACAGGGAGAGGGAGAACTTCATGTTTCGGCGATGGACTGGAAGAAAGCGACCCAGATACTCATGTTTCAGATGAAAAAAGGCAGCGTAAGAACGGGTTTATGTAGCACTCCCCAGAGACCCCTGAACCTGTTCCACTGAGCATATGGTCTGAACACCAGCCTGAACCTCTGCTCGCCGTCGAAAACGGCGTCTAGAATATCCTCCAATGTTTACCCTTCGGGTAATTAAGGGGTGGACGGTGTTTGTTGGCATGTTGTGCCGATTGGTGGAACTGCTGGGCAGGGATGTTGACGGGCCTATTTCTGCCACAGGAAGAGTTTCAAAGGGGAGCGAGACTCCGAGTTGCTGTTTATGGGCGTGGATCGCTAATAATACTCTTTTCCATCATGGGGGGAAGAGTCTTGATTGGTGTATTATTCGTGCTTGACCGATTCAGCATCGCATTCGGTTGAATCCATCGAACGGTATATCTGCCTAGTCTCGTATTTGGTAGGTTGATTCCTCCTTGGTAGTTCAGCCTTAAAGCTCCACTTCAACCAGTTCTCCGGAGAAGTGGTTGCAAGGGTCTCGTTTGGTACTAAAAGTGAGCAGGGCCTCGATCATCTCCAGCCTTCGTCTTGACCTGACGTACCGACTGTATCAATCATAAGCCAGATAAAATCCGTACTAGGCATATACTTTTTTGTTGCTTTTGGGAGTCCACGATGGCCATAGATAGCTAGGAGCGCTGGAGGAGCTCAACTGCTCATCAAGTCTCAACATAAGAGCTACAGAGTTCCAGATGCGGACGAGGTGCATTTAGACTACTATGGGGCCTAGCATGATTTGGAAGGCGATATTGGATATTCGAAGAAACGAAAAGATGGCAGTTGCGTCCGCATGTGGTATACGGAGCACTGGGTACGAACAAACGCTCCATCGATTGTTGCCCCTTATAAGGCTAGATTATACGGCAATACCAAGCACCATGTTATGGTGCTTTCAATTTAGTCTAGACAGTTTATCAACAAGCCCGCTGCCAGTTCATGTTCCTTTCTGGCCAACTGTGAATTGGTGAAAGTGACTCCCTTTGGCACTCTTCATTCGGCATAAGCAATATAAAGGCACACGCTGCTCTCAGCTTTCTAACTTATCTTCTCCAATTCGTATCGATAATACCAGACAAAGGCAGCGCCGTTTTCGGGGCTCTCACCGACGTTCTTACATGGTGGATTGTGTAGCGGGGCCGGCAGGTCAGTTTTTCAACACACCGGACAGGCCTTGAATTGCTCGGCAGCGGCCCGGGTTCCGAGGGACAGGCATGTTTGAGAAGGATTGGGAACAAAATTGCTGTTCAAGCATTCTATCAGAGTACTATAGTATCCAACACTTGAGTGGCAGATAGGTCTAAATATTGCATTGCTTGGTAGATAACCTGAGGACGTTGGAAGAATATGCATGTCATGGACCTTGCTAACGTCTCGTGATCATTAAGACTAGTCGAAACCCGTTATTAAAAAGAACAAACAAATTTAAAGCCGTCTAGCTCCATCTTTTCTACTCTCATGGTTTTGACGCATGTCGGTTAGTACCCGACGGATATGGTGTGCTTGCACTGCAATCGGCTATCATCCGAGCAGCCCCATCCGCCCCGCGTGTCCTCCAAGAACATGGCATATTCCATAGAACTTGTCTCATTTCCTCAAATCTTTCTCTTCTATTTTATGCCTATTTTATTGGACACTGGCTTTGAATATCTGACATACACGTCTTCGGTGCAACTTGGAGAGCGTCTAGTTAGGCTCAGTCGTGGTGGCCGGGGCGGGACCCCCGCCGATCGAGATACAGCCATGGCATGGCTCAAAGAGGCAATTATCATGGGAGCCCGGTACCAAGTTGACATGAAGCACTAATAAGCTGCAGACTTTATGTGGGTATAAGTAGGTAGGTTGACATATAACCCGCCTCTCTCCCCTCACTTTGGGTTTATCATCCTTCATCACAAACACAAAATGTCCTCTCCTATCCCTCCCCGAGGCATCTATGCCCCCGCCGTTGCCTTCTTTAAGGAGAACGAGACACTAGATCTTGATTCCATCCAAACCCATCTCACCCGTCTAGCCAAGGGCGGTGTTGCCGGCCTCGTGATCCAGGGTACAAATGGAGAGGCCATGCATTTGAGCCATGACGAGAGAAGTCAGGTCATCCAGCTAGCAAAGAAAGTTCTCAAGGAGCATGGTCGGCCAGACACTGTTGTCATCGCCGGTACCGGTGCTCAGAGCACGCGTGAGACCATTCAGCTCTGCAACGAGGCCAGTGAGGCTGGTGCCGACTTTGCCCTTGTCCTGAGCCCCAGCTACTTTGGTAAGAAAGCTACATCTATGTCAGACCATGCTAACACTTGACCTAGTTGGAGCCATGCAAAAGCCCGTCCTCTACAAGTTTTTTGACGACGTCGCCACCGCATCCCCCATCCCCATTCTCCTCTACAACTTCCCCCTCGTCACCGGCGGCATCGACCTAGACTCTGACCTCATCACCAACCTGGCCGCTGCCAACCCCAAGATTGTCGGCACCAAACTCACCTGCGGAAACCTGGGCAAGCTGCAGCGTCTAGCCCACGAGCCTCGGATCGGTCACCCCTTTGCTGCCTTTGCTGGCAAGACCGACTTTTTCCTGCATGGTCTCGTCGCCGGCTCGCATGGTGTCATTGCCGCTGCGGCGAACCTCCTCCCCAAGGTTCACGTGCACGTGCTGAAGCTGTACGATGAGGGTAAGCTCAAGGAGTGCCAGGAGCTCCAAACTCTACTGAGCCGAGCCGACTGGGCCCTCGTTCAGCTAGGTGTAGCCGGTATCAAGGGAGCGCTAGATCGGTACTATGGTTACGGTGGTGGACGAAGCCGGAGGCCGTTGGGTCAGGTCGATGCGAGCAAGTTTGAGGGTGGTGTTGATGGTGCTCTCAAGGGTCTAATTGAGCTAGAAAACTCCTTGTGAGGAAGTACAATAGAAGCAATTACAATTCTAGACATCAATATCAATATCAATATCAAGTATAGTACGCTATCATGAATCCAACTCATAATTTCAAGACCACGGCGAATTCACCATATACCTCTCAAACGGGCCTCACCCTCTAGTTAACAGAGAATTTTCTTGATAATGAAGAAACATTACCACTCCTCAAGATCAAATTGAACTGAAAGGATATTAAAGAAAGAGTTAATAATTCTTCCCCTCTGCGTCGAGTCCATTGGTAGTTCTTTGTTGTCTCAATGCCCATTGTTGACTTCCATGACGCATCCAAGAGCGACTTTTCTCAATGCCCATGAACAAACCGTACACCTCACAATAAACTCTATATCTAAGAAAATATAAGGATTGTTTTCCATTGAAACTCTATTAGATCCGTAAACATCTACGAAACACACAACGCCTAGCTACTCCTAATAATATTATATCCCAAAGCAAAGACTGCCGCCCTCGGATTCGGAAGAGTCCGGACATTCTTCAGTCTTTGTTCCCTCTTCTTTCATCCCTTTTCTAAGAACCTTTCTTTGTCACCTTTCTCTTCTTTTGCGCATGACCAGCGCGCTCCCTGCCAGTTCGTTTACGCTTGTTCTGCTCGCGGACCATCTTGGCAGCCTCCTCGGCATTGAAGGCCCCAGGATCATACCTAGGCAACTCGATCATATCCAAGACCTGGTCCTCGTGATTTATGATGGGGAGGAACGGTCGCTGCCGGAATGGTTGAGGGCGAAGCCTGTCGTAGCATTTAGGGTGTCGATGCGCTCGAAGCCGACACTCCCTTTTCCTGGTACCAAGCGCGTCTCTGAGAAACTCATTCCACAGGTCAATCACCTTGACCTGGAATTGAAAGAGATCCAGCGCAGCCAGACTTTGAAACGTCCAACTTGGCTCAATGCCCCCGCCAGGTCCAAAAGGATGAGGGATGGTCCACGCCAAGCTAAAGTCGACGAGAACACCGTTGACATACTGCGAGATACTCACATCCCTAATGACTATCCCGCATCGATGAATCTCGTGCAGTTCCTCCAGCATCCTCGGAAAGTGCGAGACGGCGAGGATGTTGTCAATCTTTTGTGGTGGTATATCCGACTCACCCTCATACCTGGCCGGTTCCACCCAGTCCTTGACGATACCTTTGATCTCAGAGTATGTAACCAAGAGGGAGGCGGCGCTCCTTTGGGGAGCACCGGGGTAACTGGGCAGTTTTGACATGGCGTTGCGCATCTTGAGTTCCAGATCTTGATTCACCTTGAGAGAGACATAGCCATGGACCTTGACAGCGAGGTGTTCGCGGTTAACCTCTTTCAGTCTACCAAAGGCGCGGCATTCCTGGTAGAACGGGATGAAATGTGAGTTAAACTCTGCTGCCTTCTCTTTGGGAATCCCTGGATATTCCCTGGCATTATATTCAGGCTGTGACATTGCCGTCTCGGTAAACTATTCCACAGTTGTTAGCAACTAATCCATCACCAAGGAGTAGGATATACTTGCGAATTTTACGGCATAGACATGCTCTCTGATTTTCGTTTTTATAATGACTCCATGTATGCCACCGTGCTGGAGAATCTCGAGAAACTCGACATCGTCGGCAAGGAGGTCATGGTCGAATGGCTCTAGCTTGGGGCCGTCGCCTTTAGGCAGTGGTGGCAAAGCTGACATGATGCTAATTGGCAAAACACGGGCGTATTCTTTCTGTTCAGTGACTCAGTCGTCAAGTCGAGAGTTAAAGGGAAGAGGGGGTAGAAACACGGCAGGCGGGGATCTTCATATACCCTCACGACAAGATCAAAGACACGGGTTGATGGTATTTGTTTAAACAAGTACTAAAAACGGTTCAATACCCCATTTAGAACACACAAGGGGAAATTACGGGATTAAACACGCATTAGAGAAGCAGGGACTGGCCAGTGCATCATGGACAATGCCATGAACAAGGCGACAGGATATCTCTTTGTCTTCCACTTGCGCCCTATCCGTCACGATAATGGGCAGAAAACGCTTTATTCAGAAAATGAAAGGCTCTTGTAAAATGGTCTATGCTTAAGACAGCTCTCTTCGTTTCAAGCAATCCTGTATACCGAGGCTTAGAAGCAGTTTGGCATTGGCGATGTGCGACATGTTGATAGCTCTGGGTCTTTGCCATGCGTATTTATAACCATGGCGCCCAACAGAGCCGGCCAAATTGACTTCCAAGGTCTACCTGGCCCTGCTGAAATAGATTCTCTGCTTGCCTACCTTCGACCTCGACAGTTTCTCCCTCAAGAACGTAGTCTCGACTACAAGCCCATTACGTACAAGCCTTGCAGGTATAGTCCATGAAATCGTCGAGTACACAAAACCAACCTGTCAGCACAGAATCCTGTTTTCGCCAAATACGTATACGTGGATGGGGAAAACTTGAGCAACTCGATAGTGGAATTGGTTGCTTCAATTCTGGATTATGGCAAAAGCTCCCTGGTGTAATAATGTTCAACAAATCGGGCATACTGCCCGGTTAGCTCAATCGGTAGAGCGTGAGACCCTTATGAGCAATCGGGCTATTCCTATACAATGATTGAGAATTATTTATGTCATTTTTGCTATTTTTTGCTGTCGTAGCAAACAAGGTGGCGATGGCTGCTTGCTGGTGGGCCTCTATTGCTCCAACCACCCAACATCGTTCCAGGTCAGTCAATCCCCACGACAACAGGTGCAAGACGCCAGTCACTGTTGATCTCAGTCGTTGCTCAGTAAAGGTTCGTTTTGAGGATTTCTCTCATCAAAGGGTCATGATAGTCATCACAGAGTTGCTCTCTCGCTTGCTCAGATCACCCAGAGTGTCGTGTTAACCTTCCCTCGAGTTCCGCTTCACCATGTTACATCACAAACAACAGATCGGTATCTAAGGCCAACAGTCAGTATTCGTTCGGGTCCTATTGCATAGGCACACTCACCAATGGGATGGCTGCTCGATAGCTGTGGCTTCTGGGTATACTTGGTCTCGAGGATGTCGCGGACGCTGTTGAGGAGCTCGACGTAGCTCTGCTGGGGGTTCGCCTTGATGGCCGAGATGAAGGCCCACGACATGGCACCGGTAGCCTGGGAGTTGATGGTAGCATCAGCCCTGCGAGTACGTGTTAGCAGAAATTCGCGAATCCCCTTTGGTGACACTCACGATGTCTGATCATCCTTGCTTCCAGACCACATGATGACGTCGGCAGGTGAAGTTCGCGTCTGCTTGGTCCTTTCATACGCCTCGTCGCCCGTAAAGGCAGACTTGGCCAGGCTGAAAACAGAGCCCGCAGCGCCAGCGAGGTCTCCTCTAGAGTACGCAGTGAAGGCGTCAAACAGACCCGAGGCAGCTTCCTTGGCCAGGTTGGGCTCCTTCAAAACGCCCTTGGTGGAGTAGACGTAAGGAAGATCCATGACGGTCGCCGAGTGGCACGAGTCAAAGATGGCAGTGAGACGGACGCCCTGTCCCAGGGGCTTCACGACGTAGCTGTGAATATCGTCATCGATAATGGGGCCGGCCTGTTGGTGGTCAACTGGGTAGATGCACTCGTCGTATCCGTCGTCCTCGTCGCCATCCTCATCTTCGACCTGTCCTCCGTGGCCTGACACAGTTAGACCTAGTGCATTATATCGCAAAGGGTGCGACTTACCAGAGTAGTGGAGGAAGAGAGCGTCGTTGGGCTGGGCATTAGACACAAGCCAACCCATAGCGCGAATGATGTTGGCTTTTGTTGGATGCATCGTGGGGTTGGACTGGTCGTCGGTCAAGAGGACCATGTCCTCGCGCTTATACCCATAGCGCTCAACGAGGAAGCTCGAGACATTGTGAACATCGTTGATGCAGCCGCGAAGCTCGCCGTCCTGGCCAAAGTAGTTGATGCCGATGAGCAGAGCCTTGCGCCGGCCGCTACAGTTGGAGTACTGGAAAGTGTAACCTTCGGGAGCTCCATGACCGAACTGCTGAGGCGCCGAAGGAGGAGGCGGACCGGAGCGGGCCTGGGCGGCGTAACCGTGGTGACCCCGTGAGAGCGGGTATCCATACGCGTCGAGGCCGGGAGGTGGAGGGTATCGTGGAGGAGGGTAGCGCTGGTATCCGGGCTGGCCACCGTAGCCCTGGGGAGGGTGAGAGGGAGGAGGAGGTCCCGGAGGAGGAGCATAGCCGTAGCCGCCGCCGCCACCACCACCTCCGTGGTAGCCTTGACCCGGGAAATAGGACATGTCGGCAGGTTATGTGCGAGGTAGATTGTGGTGTTGATCCTTGGCGCGTGAAGCGACTCGAGGTGGAGGAAGAGGAGAAAGAGTTGTCCAGGATTAGGAGGAAGATGCAGGAGGGAGCCTGATGGAAAGATGGGAAGCTCGAGACGCAACAATATGGGGTCAGCGGCAGGCCGGACGAGCTGGCAGGGCAAAGATTGGTCTGGAGCTGACTGGCTCGACCGACGCGACAGGACGCAGCCTCAGCTCAGTCTCACGACACACGCGGGAGCTCTTGGTGCTCCGAAGCGACAGCGGGCGCTAATTGCGAGGCGGGGCAGGTTATGAGCTGCTGGTGGTGGTGGTGGTGGTGGTGGTGGTGGTGATGGCGACTGGAGATGCTGATGGAGGGGAGGGAGGGGTCTCTTCGGATCCCGGTCGACGCGGGGCCCTCACTTTGACCCTTGGTGCTCTCACTCCATCCGACCTTCCCCTCCAGTCCCTGGGAAACCCCTGGAGTTGAGCTGGAGGCCGCTGACTTGCGGGTGGTGGGTGCCCTGATGGCGCGCCAGATTGTTGTGGTCCTGTAGACATCAGCGCCAAGGACTTGGCTGTTCCTTGGCAGGCCTTGGCGCTGCAGCAGAGCCCCTCCCCCTCACCACGAGCAGTCCATGTCTGATGCTGGCGTCGCAGCACAGCACGGGATAAACTGTTGGAGTGTGTATCAGAAACGGATTCATCATCACAAGGGACCGAAACTGGGACGTCTGAGACGAGATGGGGGAACGGGTGGGCGCCTTCTGGAGCCCCCGGGAATTAGGATGCTCCATCCCCAACCTCTGTGGATATGAGATGAGATGAGGCTTCACTGGCGGCCTCCCGCTGACTTCGGGGCGTCGTAACGCTGGGACCAGCTGGGTGACGATGCTGAAGGACCATGTTGTTTACAAGCACGTTTTTTGGCCTCTCCTTGATTCCGTGAGGCGGCATGATGGGACATTATGGCGACGTGCGCTCAGGCTCCGCCACATGTAGCAACACACTGCCTGGACCACGTCTGATGAGCTTTGAGTGGGGATTTGAGCGCTTCGAGGGGAGAGCCGAGTAACACTTGTCATGAGCGTCCAGAGCCCTTGGTCAGGTCAGACAGTCAGGCCCAGATGAGGCATAGCCTAATGGAGATGACTGGAAGCCATGTACCATATACCAGTGGAGATGCGACTTTCTTGGTGTACATGCGTCGAAGTACCGCGCCGCTGCGATATCCACACTTTGCTTCTGAAGACTAGAGAGCGTTTGAGCCGGGGAGAAATTGTCCCTGTCAGCATCCAGGTCAGAGTTTACCGATGACGCCTCTTTGGACCCTTGAAAAGAAGCATGTTTACGAGGACCTCAAGCTCTAACAAACTCATTCATGGAGGGGTAGAAGATGCTGCCCCGCCGGAACGGGCCGCAAGGGGCATTGACTGGCCAAAGCTTCCGGCCGGCCGTTTTCCATCGGAGGTTGTGAATGTAGAGGGGTCCATTTAGACGGGCGTTGATTGCACGGGGCACAGCTCAGGCACTGGAAGAAAGCAGTGACATCGATCCATTTCGAGTGACTCTCTCAAACAGTGACACAACTCGCTTCACCCCACCATCCAACCCCATCCTTGCACCGTTTCGGCAGTGCCAAGATCGTCACGACTGACGATAACTGAACGGGTCCATCTTTCCTTCCTGTGCAGTGCCTGCCAGTGACAACCAGCTGTTGACTCCTCGCGCCTTGCACCTCGGGCCTTTTTTCCATATAAACATAAATCCCTCCGCCTCTCTTCTGTTTATTTTCCCCTCTCATCTCCATTCTCCCTCCTCTCTCTCTTCTTCCGCATCTTCCCTCCTACACATCCCTCAACCAAGCCTTTCGGCAACACCTCTCACCTCTCCGAGGTCACTCTCAACCATGTCTTTCTTCAAAAAGCTCACCAAGGAGCTTGAGAACTTCGGAATCGGTGATAAGGACGAGAAGAAGGACGCATCTCAGTCCCAGGCTCCTCCTCCTCCTCCCGCCGAGGGTAAGTGTCAAGCCTATGGCCTCCAACCGCACCAGCTAACCTCTTCTACTCCAGGTACTCGCGCCTACGGCTACCACGGCGAGGGTGGCCAGGGTGGTCCTCCTCCCGCTCAGTACTACGCTTCTCCTCCCCAGCCTGCGTACCAGCCTCCTTCCGACAAGCCTCCTCTGCCTGAGGGCTGGACTGCCCAGTTCGATCAGCAGCACCAGCGCTGGTACTATGTCGAGGTAGCTACCGGTCGCACCCAGTGGGAGGCTCCCGGCCAGCACGCCCCTCCTCCCCCCGGTCCCCCTCCCTCTGATGGATCTCGCGACTTTGGTGGCCAGGGTGGTGGTTACGGAGGTGCTCCTGGCTATGGCGGTGCTCCTGGCTATGGCGGTGCTCCTGGCTATGGTGGCGCTCCTGGCTACGGCTCTCCTCCTCCTCCCGGCGGTTACGGATCGCCCTCTCCTGGTTACGGTGGCTACGGATCTCCTCCTCCCCCTGCCGGTTATGCCTCTCCCCCTCCTCCCGGCGGCTACGGAGGTGCCCCCGGATATGGCTCTCCTGCTCCGTACGGCGCTCCAGGCTACGGTGCTCCCGGCGGTGGCTATCCTGCCCAGGGCGGTGCCAACAACCCTTACGGAAACGAAGGCGAGCGCGGCGCCGAGAAGAAGAAGAGCGGCAGCTCCGGCATGCTCCTCGGTGCCGCCGGTGGTCTTGCCGTCGGTGCTGTCGGCGGTGCCCTCATTGCTAATGCCTTGAACGACAGCGACAGCGAAAATGAGCATGCAGCTCCCGCTCCCGCTCCTGCCCCTGTCACACACACCGAATACCACGAGTATCATGAGTACCGTGAGGCACCTCCTACCGACCCCTACGCCCAGGACGGACCCCCCGCCGTCCTTCCCCCCACCGATGCCGATGGAAGCTCTGTCTCATCGAGCGATCGCGAGGATGTTCAGGAAGCTCGTGAGGAGTATGAGGAGGCTCTTGCGGCTGCTAACGACTCAGACGCCAGCAGTAGTGAGCAAGAGGAGCTTGAGGAGGCCCGTGAGGCATACGAGGAGGCGTACGAGGAGGTGTATGAGGACTAAGGGGTGGAAAATGAGCCATGATTAACGACGACGCATTTCAGGTCAATGTCCAATCGGGATGGGTTGAAGCCGTGTAGGCAGGGAAGCAGGTTATTGAATTTGGACTCCACTTGTTGATACCTTTGTACATTGTACAAGCAGAAGGAACAAGAAAGAATGCATTCATTTCATGATGCTACATCTTGGCGGGAGGCTCTTGGCAATGAGCACTGCCACTGTTTTTGCGAGTGAATGAATGAATGACTGAGCATCCACAGTCACACGTCGTTGATGTCGGCCTGCGCTGCACCTCATGTGCCGCCGCGAGTGCTACAGGCTACAGCTGCATGGCCAGGCCAGGCGTCAGACCATGTCCCAGACGCGCCGGAGCTGCATAAAAGGATACTAGTAGCCATTGCTTTCGCTTATCGGCACGGAGCCAAGAACCATAGGACCCTCTTTGCCTTCAACCCCGGTCTTGAAATATTCGGCCTCTGCTCCGGCCGAGAGCCCGAGTCTTCGGGGTTGAAGTTGGGAGGCCTCACCGGATGGGGGTCAAGGTCAGTGAGGAATAGCAGCATGACAGCGCAGCTTCACGAGGTAAAAGTCACGAGAGGAAAAAGTTTCGAGGCAGGAGAGAACAAAAAGTCACTCATGTGAGTTGTCCAGTGTCCATGCTTGCTTGGCATTACACGCTCTTTGCACAGCCTCCTCCTCTCCCCGCTCCTGTATGTCGATAAGTCGGCGGTTGGTTCTTGGCGGGTAGGGGGGGGGAAAGTGTACCTGTAGACTTGTTGCTCCGTATTTTGTATCCGTGGACCGTTTGAAACTGGGATTGTGCTTGGCAGAGGGGATGGGGGGTATTGATGTTGCTGATGCCATTCTCTGGTGTTTGAAGTCATGATGGCCCGCCCCTTCAACATTGCCATTACACAGAAGCATCAGGACAAGTCTTCAACTTTCCATCTACGATACATGACGGTTTCACAGATCTAAGCCCTACGAGGCCCCTAGCAGACGCGGATCCCCCTTTTTTTTTTCTCTCCTATCCCTCTGGCTCCCACACGAATCCTGGGTGGCCATTGAGGCTGTGTATAGCCCGCATATCTCCACAACGAGTCAAGAGACGGACTCAATCTCGACAAGAACGAGAAATTCTGAGTCGAGGCTTAAAGACACCGCCATTTACACTGAGACGAACCGTTTTACTAGCCCATGCCGAGATGTCTACACGGCAACTTATTGCCGAGAAATGCGGGAATAATGACACCTTTTATGATGCTTGATCCGATCAAGCTTTTTTTTAAGCAACGGTCAGCGAGAGACAAGCATCATTGACGAGCAGAGGGGAAAAGCTTGACAGGAAGCTTGACAAAGAAGCTTGTTTTTTCTCATCTCTTGCTTATTTCTCTTGCCTTGGAACGTGTAGGGGGACCTGGTACATAGGCAGTAGGGGGCGTATGGTAATATTGCTTGGCACGGAGATGGTCCGCGTGTGGTGGTGTTGATGCATCAAGGGGTGTATCGTAGTCTAGTCTGCGGAGGAGGAGATTGGTAAGTAGCGGTAAATGAACTTGGTCTCTTCAAACTTGACTCTGCTGTTATTGTTTATTGTTGTCGTCGTTGTTGCTTGTACGGAGGAGACACGTCTTTCTCTTGTGCTCTAGCAATGGCTCTCCCCACGACATGACACTACCCAGTGTGACGCAAAAACTAATGACACGGGTCTATTTCTTCATTATTTGCTGCTCAAGTAGGCCGTTTTCCTTATTTCTCTCTGCCAGTTCCCAGAAACACTCATCGCGACAGAAACAATGCTGATACTCAAAAGAAACCTCCCAGGACAAACACACACAAAAGCCGACAGCGAGTTCACACCTCTGCTGGGTATCACAAAAAATCCCTCCTCCGTTCATCGTCCTTTTACTTTTCGTTATTCTTCTCGTCCATGCAGATACACAGCGCAGCCATGAGGGCCATGTCGACGTTGGGCGCCACGACGAGGGCGTACGTCTGCTGGCCGAAGAAGATGTCCTTGCCGCTGAGGAGCTTTCGGTCGATGCGGGCTACGGCTGTACCTGTCGTCTTGTCCATGATGTCGGCTGCGTAGTCGAGCCAGCCGCCCTTCATCTCGAGAACGTCTTGCTTGCCGTCGGTCGAGGTGAAGGTGGCTGTGGCCTTGGATCCGAGCACTGGGAGCTGTCAGTACGAGGGGCGCACTCAAGTGTTGTTCAACAAGAGGTAGCTTACGCTTAAAGCTACTCTTGACCTCCATGAGGACCTGGCCCTGCGGACTCTCGACATGGAATGTGGTGTGGATGTTGAGTAGCTTCTTGACAATGTCAAACAGGTGGTTGCCCTGCATGTCGTAGACCGACTTGCGACCAGAGATGCTGAGCACCTTGCCCTCGACCTTGAGGATGGGCTGGCCGTTGGCGAGCTTGATGTCGAAGCTGTCGCCTGTCAGGGAGAGCACCTTTTCCTTAAGCACCAGCGTCTCGGTCTGTCGGGCGATGAGGTTGGGGAAGACGCCGACCTGGCGGGGTGCGGGCTGAAGTTGAACAGACATGATGGACCTGTGCTTTGATGTGCTAACTATGGATAGGTTCTCGATCGAGGGGAATGTGAAAGAAGACGAAGCTGGATGACGTCGCAAGCTGACCCTTGGCCCTTTTAAAGCTGGCAGAGAGACCCTTGCGGACAGCAAAAGTCAGTCACATGGAAAACGCCCATCCTCCAGGACGCGCGCCGCGACCAGCCATGGGCTGCTTCTACTGGCCACTACTGGCCGTAGGGCTGATCGCAGCAACGGTCCCGATATAGCACCCACGAATGGATAGGGTGTGGCGCCGGCAAGGCTGATTCATGATTCCCACTTGACCTCGAAGCGGGCAGAGGAGCAAGGGCGGTGGAGGAGAGCTGAAAGGTAATGGCTTCTTAGGTTCCAGTCAGTCGGACGAGAAGGGTAAAAACGTCTTGGGTGCAGCAGAGCATGCTCGTCGCTTGCCGTCGCTCATTCGTCCATCCGCCCTACCGGTGCTTTTTCTGCTCGAGGATGAGTCTTGGCTCGGTAGCTCAGCTCCGACGGGGAAGAAATAGCTCCGTCGGTCATGTTTCGCATTGTCCACTGCGTTGGGAGGGAGGGGGGATGTGTGTGATGCACGCTAGCTGCCTAACAAGACATATTTATCGTGTTGGGGATCTGTGTGGAACTTTGGTGCTTGCTAAACACAACGGGATTGTGGGTATTAGCGGCTGAGGGATTGCGGGTGCTGTCTTGAGCTCTTGGATGTGACTTGTAAGGTGACATTGGGTTCAATGGTGACGGTTCAGCTCAGGATCAATGGAGCTCAAAGCTCCTGTTGCTATTAGTGCTTAGAAGCTGCTACGAGTAGTGGGTGGATCTAAAGCTTCAGACTGGCATCTTGTAAACAAATGTCTATCATCCACAACTTTGAGAGCACTTGGCGGCTTCCAACTTACCTCATTATCAGACCAGAATAAACACCAAAGAATGTCATACAACCCGAAAACGAGTATTGATCTCCCGTCCCAAGATCCCTTTGTGGTTAATCTACCCTACATCGCGCCGAGTTAGTATGAACGCTGATTGCACAACCACCTTCGTCAAATAATCACGTGATCGGTCTGGTGGTCTAGTGGTATGATTCTTGCTTAGGGCAAACCCGAAAGCAAGCTTGCGAGAGGTCCCGGGTTCAATCCCCGGCCAGACCCTTTCTTTTGGACTTTTTGACGATGGCAGGTGATGCTCTTGATCTGGTATGCATGTGCTGTAGGATGATGACGTCTCTTTTTTCCTCTCCTTGGCTCGACAGATGTCATGAACTGTGTGTGACGTTGAGTCCAAGTAACAACAAAGGGAACGAGACAACAAGCACGGGCTCACTTCACAAAAAAAAGCCATGTCATTAAAGTCCAGTAAATACCGATAACCTTCTTAAGTCTATCCTTGGTCTATGCACGAATACAAAAACAGATCTCGGGCGCGAGATAGTACACAAGACACGCTAATCGGCGTCATGTCAACCCACGATCCATTTGGGTAATTTACAGAGCAAAGAAGGCGGCGAGGATGGCGAGGCCGGCCACCGAAACCTTGAGAGTAGAAGCACCGCTGACCACGGTGCTGGGGGTCTCGGCGGGAGCAGAGCCGGAGCCAGTCTCGGAACCAGCACCAGCACCAGCACCGCCGGAACCGGAGCCAGAGCCGGACTCGGAGCCGGAGCCAGAACCGGAAGAGCCAGACTCGGAACCAGAACCAGAACCAGAACCAGAGCCAGAGCCAGACTCGGAGCCGGAGCCGGAGCCAGAGGTGGGAGCAGAGTAGGCACCAGTGCCAGTGGCAGTGTGGGTAGACTCGTGGCCAGAGCCAGTGCCAGTAGCGGTGGCAGTCGAGTTGCTGTAGGGGGCGCCGCTGGACCCGGTGGCCTCAGCATCCTCAGTGTCGGTAGCCTTGGTAGAGCCGCCAGTGCGGGTCTTGGTGGAGGCCTTGGTGGAAGTCTCGGTCTCCTCCTCGTAGCCCTCGCAAGACAGGTCGAAGAGAGGGTTGGTGGATAGGTCCTTGGTGATGGCAAACTTCATCTTGTTGTCGGGGTTGGAGTCACGGAGAGTGTACCAGAAGGTAGGGGTCTGGTTGAAGAGGCGGCGGCAACCAACATCGCGCCAGTACTTCTGGGCGTTCTTGACGCTGGGGACACCCTCATCCCAGTCGGGACCAGTAACGGGCCAACCAGTCTCGGTGACCCAGACAGGCTTGCCGCCGGAGGCAGCAATGGTGGCCTCGTAGGCCTTGTCGAAGAGCTTGCCAGCGTTCTCGATACTGTTGCCCTTGCCGTTCTCGTAGTAGGGGTACTCATCGACACCGATGAAGTCGATGGCGTCGAGGACGGGCTTGTTGGTGGGATTGCCCCAGACGTCCCAGGTGTCGACGTGGCCGAGGGGAACCGCGGCGATGGGGGTGTCCTTGAAGGCTTTGCGGAAGTCGTTAATGAAGTCGACGAGCACCTTGGGGTCGACACCGACACCACCCTTGTTCTTGACACCGGTGACCGAGTTTCGGTAGAGATCCTCGCTACCGATGGAGACACCGATGATGAGGTCGGTGAGCTTAGAGCCGTACTTGGTGATAGCCTTCTTCAGGGCGCTGATCTCCTTGTCAATATTGTCGGTTCCAGAGGCCCAGACACCGAGGAGGATGGAGGTGTCAGTCTCGATGGCAGCCTCAAAAGCCTCGATGGGGTCATCCTGAGAGTAGGCCTGGATGTTGGTGTAGAGTCGGACGGCGCTGAAGTCGCCGGGGGCGCCCTTGAGGTTCTGGGCAGTCTCGAACTCGGCCTTGAAGTCGGCCTTGAACTTGGCGGATCGGTCGGCGAGGGTGGCACCGGAGTTGAAACCGAGGTAGTTCTTGGCAGAGGCGCTAACGGCGAGGGCGCCGACAGCGAGGGTAGCGGAAACCTTCATGATGGGTAAAGTCTATTCGTTTCGACAAGAGTGTTGTTTTCGTTGTTTTTCCTGTGAAACCTGAAAGGTCACGCCACGCCTGATCGATCACGTATTAAAAAAGAGCGTGGGATATGTGTGAAATAATATTCAAAAAAGGCCCTTGGGCGAAAAGAGAGTGACGAGGAATACAGAGAATGTCGATCCCAAAAGAGAAAAGACAGACAAGAAAAAAGGGAATGATGATGAGAGAAGTCTTTTCTTTGAAAGAATGGAGGAGCTTCTTGTTTTGGGTCATTCAGGAACGACGTGAAATTAGGGGGAGTGGACCCTGGCGCCGTCACGTGCATGCACTAAGTTCCCAGTTTTTCAGGGGAAAGAGCTGACGACGCGGCTCCACAACGATGGAATGATTGGCCCGGCGCTTAGTCCGCTAAGAATAGCCTTCAAGGTCAGTGCTCATTGGCGGCTAACCCCAGCGTCTCCTGTCTCGTATCCAGCGCCACCCAAGCCATTACACGGGACGGTAATTTGCGTGTGATCGACGATAAACAATCATGGATCACGGTGGGGAATGGCTGTGATACGGTGCATTTCGGTTTCTTGTTTATTCATGTCAATCTAGACATGACGCGCTCGATTTATTACTCCCATAAACAATCCGCTGAGCATCTGCCACGTCTCGATGTCATGTGTTGTCAAGCCACGTCTGGCAGCCGAGCTGGGCTTCAACGGGGACCAGGGAGGACCAAGCTCATTCACGGGTGGATCCTTATGCAAGGAACAAGTCACCGACCAAGGCAACATAAGCAAAGTCTATTCGCGTACCAAATCTCTAGCGCATTTATAAGCTGGGATCTGGGATGTCCCTTCGGCAGCTGGGTTCCAACCATGGCCAACCTTACATGTTTAAACTGGGCATGTCGAAACCGCAAAACATAACATTCGATGCAACCTCCTAAGTGGTTCAATCAGAGGCCAGGAAGATGCAGGTACCAATTTCGCAATCCTCCTGGGCTCACTTCGCTACTCTCTTGTGGAAAGGGATGTCCTTGACGTCAACGAGTGCAATCTTGGTTGTGATACGAGAAAGATTCCCCGGGGACAAACGAGGGTCGACGAGTGGCTGATGTGTGTGGTCCAAGTGGGCTAAGCTCCCCCTTGGAGTGGAGAGCGGCACGCTTGGCTTGGAAGCCGATCGATCCGTTCTTGAGCTTGCAGGTTTGGCATGCCTGGAACGGGCAGAATCGAGACGGGACGAATGTTGGACGACCGAGTTTGATCTTGAAGACATTGAGTCGATACTCTTGCCGCGACTTGAGGTGAAGTATCAGACCTCGAGCAACATATTCGACTCCTTCACCTGTTCTACTCGAGCTGCCCCTATCTGACCCTCACCTCACCGTTGAATGCTTGTCAGGAGGTTCCCACCGTCTCACCGACCAAAACATGCCCGGTCACTTCCGTCTCAGCCACGCAAGGTCCAGTCTTTACGAGAAGCATTCTAGCAGAAATTGTTTCTTGAGAATTCGAGACTAATGGATAAAACAAATTGGTATTTGCACGGATTTCGTTTCCCACTACTCCCTGTCATTTCATCATCCCAACCACCATCACGAATTTACTTTTGCTCCCTGCTAGTCTGAGCTTCAGCGAGGAACACTTCATCCTCGTTGATCTTGTAGTTGGCAGACTTGCGAGCTGGTACGCCCTTCTGGAACTACCAAGGCTGTTAGCGGGAGCCCTTGAACTTGGACATATCACTCACCATGTAGTCCATCTCACCAAAGGTTCGGCCCTTGGTCTCAAACATGCGGAAGTACCCCCAAATCAGAGTAAGAGTGGCGAGGCCGGCCCAGAAGAAGGCCTGTGCTGTTTGTTAGTGGACGCGTGGCGAAAGTGGTCAGGATGGGCACTCACAGTCTTTCCCTTGGCATTCCACGCTCCGGGGGAGAGCAGCTGCGGCTGGAGGAGTCCTCCGCAGATGATGTTGCCGACGTAGTAGGTCGATCGGGCCAGGACGACCGTCTGGGTTCGCAGACGGGTTGAGCCAATC
Source organism: Fusarium piperis (assembly GCA_027886205.1). NCBI lineage: Eukaryota > Fungi > Ascomycota > Sordariomycetes > Hypocreales > Nectriaceae > Fusarium > Fusarium piperis. Next base: position 201,857 of record RZGM01000036.1, read on the forward strand.
TCTGCAACCAAGGTGTAGATGATGGGACCGACAGACATGGAGTAGGCGGCGAGCCAGACGATGCAGAGCAGCGACTGCGCCCAGGCGAGAGCCATGGTCTGCTTAGCTAGAGCTAGAAATCCGATGACCCAGAGGATGACGACCAGGGAGGAGAAGCCGGCGAGCCAGATGGTGCGGCGTCCCCATTTGGAGATGTAGAACCACGAGATGATGGTTCCCAAAAAGGCGATTCCAGTGCCACCAAGGGCGATCCCGTACGAAGCATCAGGACTAATACCGGTCTGCTGGAAGAAGAAAGATCCGCTGTAGCAGAGAGCTCCGCCGTTTGTGATCTGGGAGAGGAAGCCCATGCATGCGATCTCGGTACGTCGAATGTTGCTCTTGCGGAAGCAGTCCCAGTACGTGACGCCCGCCTGCTCCTCAATCTCGAGCTTGTTGGTGTGCACCATCATGGCGATGGTGGCGTCGATGTTGACGTCGTGCTCAGGCTCCGAGAGACGCTCGAGGGCTTGCTTGGCCGCGTCGAGCTGGTTCGTCCGGACGAGATACCATGGCGACTCGGGGGCCATCCAGGCGGCGATGAACAGAGGGACGGGCCACACCCACTGGATGGCAAAGGGGACTCTGTAGCTCCACTCGGTAGGGTTGTTGACGAGGCCCTTGAGGACGCCGGCCGAGATGAACTGGCCGATGCACCAGCACAGGTTGACATAGGCAGTGAGATAGCCTCGAATGGCCAGAGGGGTGACCTCGGCGGCATACGCAGGGCCGGTGGTGGCAAACACACCCCAGGGGATGTTGCATAGGAACTGACCTACGAGGAGCACCTCGATGTTGGGCGCAAAGAAGACGACGAAGATAAAGGCAGTCAGCCAGAACTGGCTCGCCATGAGGACCTTGCGGTGGCCCCATTTGGCAGTCGCCCAACCGTTCATCATGGCTCCGATGATGTTGGCAAAGGCGCCGAGGCAGTTGAACCTCTGCTGCCAGTTTGCCGAGATCTGATATCCGTTGTCCAGATCCAACCAGGCGCCGTACTTCTTGCGGAAAGTCGGGTAAGCGTAGAAGGAGCTCAGAAGAGTCACATCGTAACCCTCCATGATGACGGTCGTCGAGATGACTTTGGTCTGTTAGTATAGCACACCCTCTACGAGTAGGTAAACTTACGGACGGACCAAAAGGCAGCCCGCTTGTACGTCTTGAGGGCCTGGAAGACGGTGAAACTGTGCTCCTGGGCCGTGGCCTGGTGAGCCTCGGTGTTGAGTGCCTTGTCATGCAGGTCGACGTCCTTGAGGTGGTCGAGGCCATTGTCAGTGGTCTCGATCTGGAGCTCTTGGGCTCTGCCTTGCTTTTCGGTCGCCATGTCGAAGCCTGTCCAGTGGGTGAACAGTTGGATCTCAGTGTATGAGAGCTGGAGAGGATAGGGCTGTATCAATTGAGTTCCCCAGACAGGGCCGTGAGTAGTTATAATGTCACATTCGAGCTGCCACAACCTGGACTCTTCTCCTCATCCTCCTACCTCGAACTCTACAACCTCACGGCAAACATGAACCACTCAAGTCCGACATTCGAATTGAGCCTGTATCTGCAATAGGATCGACGGGCCGTCAATCGTCCCTCCCCCAGGTTCAAGTTCTAGATCGAGGCCACTCATCCCGCACCATTGGTGGAAGATCTTGCGGGGGTGAAGTTCAAGATGGCCGGGTCTCATCGATTGCTAGTGGACCGTCTAGGATCCGAGCAGCAGCTGGCCACTCACAGCGTGTCCCCTCCCCCTCAAATCTCTAGAGTTTCGGGGTAAAAGGGACCTGCTTGCCTAGTTCAGCAGGTAATCTGGGGTAGGTCTGGGGGATGGGTTGATCCTTGCTGACGATGTTGGCTCCCTCGGTGTGGACTCTGCTTTCTCTTAGCCCTGCAGCTGTGTTTCTAGGGGATTGGCGGGAGGATCAAGCAAGCCTTTTTGGTCTCTGGGGCTAGGTTCGTCGGCAGCCAACTCCGTCTAAGTGGCTCTAGTGAATGCTTGGGGTCATGCATGTGAAGGACTTTTGTCTTTGTTGGCACCGTATTGCTCGATCACGGGTGAATATCTATCCATCTTTGCGTCTATTCTGCCGGTACTATGCCCTGGGAATGGGTCAAGTGATTCTCCAAGCACCCTTGACCGTGGCCAGAACCTTAAGCCGCATGCTCAGAGTCCTATGGTGCTCTCCTAAGCTGTCGTACATTGTTGGGCTATATTCAACGCTCCCCCAAGGGCCTGTGAGTTATTTCTGCTCGGGTTTAACGCCCTAGCTTGTGTGAGTGTCGGGTCCGCTTGACTGTCCCTCCTTGATATGTCAGTCATCACTAAGGTGCTCTCGCTTTTCACAGTGCTTAGTTACTGCTTATTTGCCACGCTCAAAGCTCGTATATCAGAAGATTCATTAAATGGGTGGTATTGTCAAGCGGGTCATCTGGTTGAAGCCATCTAAGTAGGCTAATGGATCCATCAACAGCTCGGCCATCCAAGTAGTCGTTCCCTAGAGAGCAAGGTTGCATCCTCCACACCATCTCCGCATCTGTTTACCTCCCACCGCACTTAGGCTAATCCCAGGCCCGAATCTCCCAGCCTATGAAGCGCCAAGATAGAGGGTTAGGAAACGGCATATCAGATGCTGCTTCGGCTGCTCTCGTCCCGAGGCACTGGATCCCCCGGGAGGGTTACATCGGACCATGACTTGAGGATGTGGTTCGAGGGAGGGCACTCTTGAGGACTCGACAGGCTAGGATAATGGCTTTCTTGTTGCATTTTGCCTGATTGCAAGCGCTTGTCGGGTCCCGGTGAGACTACCGACGGTTCATGGCGTTTACGTCCGTTGGCTGCGGCGGCCGAAGGTGAACGGTCTGATTTTCACCTTACAAGCAGATATTCTAAGTCTCGGTCCTTTCTTCATCTTCAATCCTAAGTCTTTTGTTTCCTCATGCTTCTTCATCCCCCAAGAAGACTACAGACACTCCACGAGCCTTCTTTTCTCTCGTTGCGCTGTGCAGTATCATCACTCCCCCTTCCGATTGTTGTACTGGACCAGTCCAACTATCTATTGGAAGAAATGGATTATGATCGTAGAAAGACGCGGGAAATGCTGATTCGGCCCCTCGAAAGTAGAAGCGAACCTAGGCCGACGAGATCGACCTGTAAACTCGGTCGTCGTCCTCCTCAAGGTTGTCCAAACCGTCAAAGGCATAAAATTACCTGGCAGCCCTGACTTTACTTTCTTTACTGGTGATGTCCTTCTCCAGCCAAACCACTCCAAAGGTACCTTGCCCCAAGAGTTCTCGTCTCTGCCATCGCTCTTCTCTCCGCAAGCGCCGCGTGCTCGGTGACGGCCCAGTTTCGTAAAAGACGTGACGAGTGCAGGAATCCAAAAAGTCAGCCTCAAGCTGGGAGTCGCGGACGAGGTCGGGAAGCTGGGGAGGCAGGCTCAGGCTTCTTAGCGTCATAAGGGTGGAGTTGAGTGTATAACAGGCGTCTTGAAATACTTGACCCGTGTTGAAATAGGCGTCAGTATGGTTGGCGACTTGGTTGCGTCTTTGAGAGTTGAAACTGAAGAAATGAAAGCGAGCCTTGTTGAGGGGCTGTGCCCTTGGCCTCAGCTGGCGTTCTTTATGCCTGAGGTAGCTATGCATGGGCGCATTCAGCCCAATCATCTCACCTCTATTTAGTTGGCATAAAACCAATCTTTATATCTCTTGCAAGCGAGACGTTGGAAGGACGTTGGCCATTGCTGTCTTACCAAGGTTCTTCACTACACAGAGCTTCGATCAATCCATTGCGGCAACACCGAGGCTGAGATCTAATGGCCTCACCACCCTGCAAGATATGCCTCGACTTGGACGAGAGCCTCCTCCAGCTGCCTTCGAGAACACGTTGCACCCTTGACGCACTATGCCACTCGGCGTCGACATGTTCTACCTGCGGCATCATTCTTAGAGCTACTAAGCATTGTTTTCCAGAGATTCTCCTAGCGACGACTTATTTCTCTCTCTCCTTCTCTCAATTTAACGGCCATCATCTACAGAAACCTAACGAGACATTCACCGTGAGCCTCTCCGTAGAGGTGCATATCGCTGGGAAGGATCTGCCAAAGGAGCTTGTGGGTCAAATGTTCCGGGATCGTGAACTTCATATATACACTGCCGAAGGTATGAGACTGCTTAGCCACTTTCCTCAATTTTGGCTCATCAACTATCAACCTAGGAAAGTCCTGTCCTTGGCCAGTATTCGAAGAAGGGGTTATGATTCCTTCTCAACCCCAGGAGCTTGCAAATCAAGTTAGGAAGTGGATTGACGACTGCGACGGGACGCACACGGGCTGCAGAAAGTCTGAAGAGACCTTTCTGCCGAGAAGAGTTGTCCAGATTACCCAAGACTCATTGACAGGATCATGCAAAGCTCGTCTTTACGAGGCATCGCCTGGCGAGAAGGGATCTTATGCTTGCCTCAGCCATTGCTGGGGTAAGCACCAGATAATCAGGACGACCAAGGACAACTTCAACCGTCACAAGGGAGAGATTCCATGGGCTGAGCTGTCGACCACCTTTACCGACGCCATCGAATTCTCACTTCACCTTGGTCTTGAATTCATCTGGATCGACTCTTTGTGCATCATCCAGGATGACACACCAGACTGGGAGAGAGAAGCCGTCAAGATGGCAGAATACTACTCCAATGCTGATGTTACGTTGGCAGCCACCGCATCGCCAGATGGCACGGTAGGATTCTACCCTCCTCGACTCACAAAATATGAGCCTCTTGATATAGAAGGGGTGGACAATCAAGGACGACCGTATCACCTCGCTGCGAGGACTCACATAAGACACCCCTACGAATCTAGCCGCTCTGAAGTCTTTTACGGGGGCACGTACGAGTTTCCTCTCATGACCCGAGGATGGGTACACCAAGAGCACGTCCTCTCCCGGAGATTCCTCCACTTTGGCCCAAGAGAGCTCATGTGGGAGTGCCAGTCTCTGACGACATGTCAATGTGGAGGAACACCCTCGAGACCGACCGTCCGTGAGAGGACGACCCAACTCCTCAGTGTTTCGAAACCTGGCCTAGATCTAGGAGATCCTATGGTCATGCTCGATCTATGGTATCAGAATCTCAGGAGCATCACGTCCCTGGACCTTACATATATTCAAGATCGACTCCCAGTCATGGCTGGCATCGCGTCGCAGCTCAGCAAGGATAGAAAAGGGCGGTATCTAGCCGGCCTGTGGGAGGATTCTCTCGTCTCTGATCTCTGCTGGCAGACGTCTGGCGACGAGAGGGAGAGGCCAGAGAAGCTAAAGAGCGTACCGACATGGTCGTGGGGTTCCGTCTCGGGGCCCATCGCCGGCCCGTGGGATCGCGTCCACAGGACGACTTTTACAGCCAAGGTCGTTGACATTGACTGCAAGCCCGAGAATCCTACATTCCTCGGCCATCTTGATCACGGGATACTAGCTCTAGAGGGGTATGTAGCTCGGGTAAAGATATTTCCCCACGGAGAACGCGGTCAAGGGTTTCCGAGGATCCAGTTCTCAAACGGAGAGTGTCGTTCCTCGAGCCCCTACAAGTTCCAGTTCCAGCCCGACGTGGGAGACTGGACCATGAAGACTCCGGATTCTCAAGTGTTGGCTTTGGGGATGGGAAAGACGATTGTTGATGGACAGACCCAGGAGGCAACTTATCTCATCCTGCAGCCTGCCGAGAGAGGCGGTGGTTTATTCGAACGGGTCGGAAAGGTCTGGGCTGCAGCGGTAGGAATCGACTCCAAAAAGACGAGGGAGGAACCAGGTCATGAGATGTCATTTCCTGGCTACTTCATAGACGAAGCTGCTGTTGAAAGGGTCCGAATATGTTGAATACGCTTGCTACTTGAAGAGATGAATTCTCCCGCCAAAAACTTTTAGTCCCAAAATCATCAAGAATCCTGAATATGCCTCCCAAGCTCGGCAAAGTCCCCAACATCCTCTCCCGTGAGATCCCAGTCCGGGTTATTATACATCGAGTAGCAGTGCTTGTAAAAGTCGTCTGGCGGAATGTCCGTCATCATCATGTCTTGTTGCTGGTTGTCACTCGCGCCTTCGGGCATGGGAACCCAGAGGTTGTTGAAGTTGTCCCAGAGGTCAGTGTCGAGGAGCATAAAGTCTTCTGGAGACGTCTGACCCTGTCCAGGAACTAGGTCAACACCCGCGTTGTCCATGTTGACGAGTTCTGTGCCATTGACCCCGATACCATTGCTCTGGTTGTCGTGGTGAGCATCGCCGTTAACTTCGCCTGTGTGTGCCTGAGGAGAGACGTTGACCACTTGTAGTGACTCAATCTTTTGAGCCATCACCTTCCATAGCTTTTTCACCTCCTGTAGTCTCTCACGAGCATACGTGTTGCCATGGTCGGCAAGGTACTGCAGCTCGCCCAATGCCTCGGTCAGTCCCGGTTTGGGATTGATCTTTGAGCTCTCATCGCAGACCGAGTCTAGAATGGCGGCTAGAATCATGACGAAGGCAGCCGAGAACGAGGCCTCAAAGTCGTAAAAACCAAAGATTGCTAGACTTGTTAGCACATCAACCTTACGAGAGGCTATGAAGCACTCACCGATCATGTTTCGCTTCCTTAGTGTACCGACAACTGTTAGTTGCCGTCTCGCAGCTTCTACACACGTCCTTGATAGCCTTCCAAGTGGCGAAGCTTGTAACTGTTCGCCGGTTGGACCCTGGCCACCTAGGATGAGCTTTGCAGCATGAAGCATGATTGGCCGGATTGTGAGAATTGTTGCCTGAAACCATTAGTACGAGTAACCTTCTAAGCATATGATTATAAATACCTGGAAGAGCATCAGATGAAGCGAGGCAGTTGTCCTTAGACACTGGTCGCGACCCAGGTTATAGACATCAGTAACCGAGTCTGGGGGAATCTCTTGTGATATCCCGTAGAGAGACTTGACAATCTCCTGAACATGAGGGATAAAGGTATTCTCTGATTCATCTTCTGGGTTATAGAGCACTGAACAATGTTAGATACGGCCTGGTACATTGCGAAGGTTCATTTACCAGCCAGGATACGCCCTGTGGCTCTGGCGATCCTAATGTTTGTGCACATAGGCCCAGCAGGGGGGAATCCGGGGGAATCGCTTGGTAGTGAGATGTTGATGGCTTCATCGGCAATGCTAGGAGGATTTCCCGTTACCGCAGCCAGACGTCTGAATCCCTTGTTAGCCATGGTTCTGCGCTTGAGCAAGATGCATACCTCTCGTGCATGTAAATAGTCCACCAGAGACGGTTCAGATGGACCTTTTCTGACTGCATCAGGTGTCTGGTGCCACAGACTCTGTGATACTTTTGCGCGATAGCTAGTCGCATGGCAGTGCTGATCTGGGACGGGTCAGTTCTGTTGACAAGGTTGGACCAGGGGTACTCACGTAGAGATAAGCCTCTTCCTTGCGGTTCATGTTCACAAGGTAAATCGCAAAGAGCGCAAAGATCTCGACTCCGAGCTTCCCAAAGGCTCGCATCTCTGTCAGCGTCGGCACGTTTTTGTGCGCATATTCAAACAGTTGAACCCCTGAAAACTCGTCATTGCCCTCAGGGTTCGCGTCGAATAGTGTTCCAATGGCGATTATTAGAATCATCTCCAGAACCCACGGTGACTCGCGCTGGGCGGGATCGTCCTTGTTCTCGTAGAATACCCATAGGCGGTCTGAGAACTCGCGGGCGTCGATGTGATGCTGCGACTGGCCAATGTAGAAGAGTGCCTTCTCCAGGAGTCGCTCTGCCTCTTTCCTCGACGGTAACTTTGGAAACTCGGTATTTGAAGTTCGCCATGGGGCACTGTGCCTGGCTACTTCGTGAAGTTGGTTCGCCTCTGGGCTCACCCAGGGCTTGTTTGTGGGTTGCTCATACTCGGGACGCGATGACCCAAGCAGATCCTGAACTCTGGAGCCAAAGGTGTGACTTGAGCTTAGAGAAGAGCCCGCCAGAATAGCTGTTTTTGTATAAGCGAATAGTTCATTGTGCTTTGGACGGATTCACTCACTTGAAGCTGGAGATGTGTGAGTGGCCTCTCCCGTCGGGTATCTAGGTTGAGTCAAGGGCACTGAGAAGCTGGACGGACGAATGAAGCTCGGAGACCTTGATTCTCTGTGCTGATCTGCGTGTGGGGAGGAGTGAGATGTCCCATTTGTTTCACCATTGAGACCGTTGTGGGCAGGAGCCGGGGTTTCTAGAACTGTCAGAGGGTTTTAGGTAGTCGATTCAACGACAACATACGTGATATGCTTGCAGGTAATCCGGTTGGTATCGTATTACCCTCCTTTTCATATCGGGCCAACTTGCTCTCAAGCTCCTCAATACGACTATCAACCCCGATTAGTCAAGATCAGCAACAGCAACATGAAAGTTCATACTTGGCCATATACATTCGCTTGTGACCATGTTCAGGAACCCTGCAGTCCAGCCCTCTCTTGGTGCAGTACTGACAAGGCGTCGTCCCTGAGCACCGAACCTTCTTCTTGCGACATGTGAGGCACCTGCAAGACACGCCGTTAGTCCCAACGAACTGTATAAGAAAAAAATGTGGAGAAGCGGGCTCTCGTACGCCAACGGTGCCTTTCGGACATCTTTGCTGTTGGAAGCCGAACGCCTCCGAGCCATGGGTGAAACGTCTTCGGACACGGCAGGCATCGTATTCTCAAAAAGGGGGAGAGAACTAAAAGTCGATAAGACAAGAAACCCTTCTGGAAGTCTTCACCGAAGGGGGAGTCAGTCAGAAGCTGATGGGCAGATGCTCCGAAGGGACGCGGGATTTCGAGTGATGATGGGTTGTTGCGCCCTCGGGACAAGTTCCGACGTCGCTAGCCCTTGTCCACATTTTCAGGCCGATCACGTGCCACTAGAGATACACCATCTCCAGAACCTGGGGATTTTTCTTCTTTGAGATCGGGATAGAACCCGGTTCAAGACCTCCAAGCTTTATTAAATGATCCACATGGTGGCGCTCTTATCTAGTGATTCATTTCAAGGCTATTTCCTTTCACTTTGATACCGGCCTCGAAGCCGATGTTTGGGTAGTAGTTGTCATAAGCCGAAGCCAGCCACGCTTATGCCGTTAACTGCCGTGACACTCAACAACGATAACTTTGTGAATGGAGTGCCAAACGGATAATAATAGCAATTCATCTCATGTGCAACCATAAACATGGTTCTTTTTGAAAGCAACTATCAATGCAATTTTGTATGTTTTAACACAGCATATTTCTGGTGGCTCATCAGGCTCTCAGCCATGAAAAACGGTCGATTGCGATATCGGATGACGACGCCGAGATGTCGGAGCCAATACCGAGATACCGATGTGGCATGTTAATGAACAAACAAGGTCAGCAATTACCATGTCAGAAAAGAGAAACTAATTTTTCCTACGTACTTGATCAAAATAAATACATCTAATCAGAGATTGCTTATACTGCAATCATACTTGCTCCGCTATAAGACAAGAAAGAATAAGCCAACCCTCCCGTCGCCTATTGTTATACATCTCGCAAGGTATCAAATATCCATCGCACAACTACAGAGGCCTTTTTTTTACCGGAATTACTTCGTACTCGTTTTACATCCTTGGTTCTCTTGGCTGCTGCATCATAGACGCCGCCATCTTCAGCCTGTGTCTTGCCTCGGTCAAGAGCTCCCACTTTGTGTTGGACAAGGCGTCGTCGACGACGCTCAGGAGCCCAATGATCTTATTCCGGTTGCCAACCACACCAGCCTGGTTCTGGTGCAGGTGGAAGGCCTTGATCGAGTCAATCGTCGGCGGGATCATGATCTGCAGATAAGTCCGGAGATCCTCGTGACGATCGCGCTTCAACGCCTCGTAGTCGGGGCTCATCGATATGGATGGTTGCTCCGAATGAGATCCTTGAGGTGTGTCGGCGCTGGGGTTGCTGGCTTGCGTCGTTCCTTGGTTCGATGATGACTGCATGCTTGGCTCCGGGGCCATTTGCGTAGCTAGGGTGCTGGACGGATAGTGCAGTTTGTCGGGGAACGGCTCGATATTCCCGTCCTGCACATATCCGTAAGCCCACAGCACCAGGGACGCGTAGTATAGAGCCCAGGCGCGAATAAGCAGGTTGTCATGTGCAGCATCGTACTTGGGATAAGGCGATGGAGTGAAGACCGAGGGCATTCCCCCTGATTCTCCCATGGTGCTTCGCCTGGGCTCTTCCTGGAGGAGGATGAGCCTGATCAGCTGCAGCGCATGGTACACGCCACCAATGGCTCCAGGCGAGGCTACCCATTCCTTGATCTTGGCCTCTGTTCTCCTCCAGTCAATAGAGGAAACAGTACGGCCGAGAATCTGAGTAACACCAGCAAAGATGCACAGCTCCGGCATACTGATATAGACGGTAATGTGGCCCAGGTGGTAGAGGACCGTCCCCAGTGTTTCCATAGCATCACCATCATCACTTCCGCCTCTGCTGCTTAAGCCCAGTCTCTGCCAGTCAAAGGCCGCATGCCGAACATGAGCGACACCATCATCGTAGTCCTTTTTCCACCAATCAAATGCCCGCAACAACTTTGGCCGCCATCGTTCTTGAACACCCGGGATCGTGTCAGTGCCGAGAGTAGACCGATCGAGGTCCCGCTGGTGCATCTGCCACGTGACAGACAGTAAAGCAGCAAGGAGGGCCATTCTACCAAAGGAACTCGTCCGCACTCTCTGGCCATTGAGGGTCTTTTGAAGCCCATCGAGGAAGGTGATTGGTGTTACACCATTGGCGTGTAAGCTTGATTCGACACAGCCAATTTCAGACGGTGAATCGGAAGACCAAAGAGTATTGTCGCAGGGGAGTGGAAGTTTGATCTCGTGGATCACCAAGGTAGGCGTGTGTCCAAACAAGGCGGCGTGAGTAGCGTCGATGATAAAGGCGGCAAAGGCAGCCCTCCGAGTGGCTTCTTGAGCAATCCAATGATCCCACCACCTTTCGGGCGAGGAATCAAATCCTCTCCGATCAGGCCCAGGGAACAGCCTAGGCTGACCAAGCTTCGGACTGCCCATGGGAGTTTGGACTCGGGACGTGTAAGAAGACTGCTTGCCGGTCAGGGCGCTTCCTCTGCGCATGAGGGACAGCGTCGTGGGGAAGTAAATATGAGCACGCTCATGGAGAACCCGAGTAGCGTTCATCTTCTCATAAACCTCGAGGATGAGAAGCGTTTGGATGACCCAGAGCTTGGCCGGTGGATGAGAGTCGGCGTGCATAAAGACTTGCCAGCGGAGGTTCCACGAGACAAAGGTGGTGAATTTTGAAATTTTGTCCGAGTTCTCTGGTAGGGTAGCCTTCTTCTCAAGCATAGAAGCTCCCATAATCAGCACAGCCAACAAGAGAAAATCGTGGGCCGTCTCGGGTATAAAGGTTGGTTGATGCAGGATAGGCAACTGATCGTGGAAGTTTTCCCAGTACGAGTTGATATATCGTTGAACGTTGAGATGACTGAGGACGTGAGAGTCAGCATCGCTGTCGCTGCCGAAAATCTCGTTCTTGATATCCGCGGCCGATCTGTTACCCTGTGAACCGATCTCGTTGAATCTCTGCATCATGTACTGGAGCAGAGACTGTCGCTTATGCTCCGATAGCCCAGTCTTTCCGATCTGCGAAATATCCACAATCGGCGTGGCCATGGGCATCGGCTCCGACTGGAACCAGAGGCCATTCATAGGTTCGACATAGGATCCGCCCATCATTCCCGGCTGCGAGTAATCCGTGCATAGTTGACCAAAGTTGTTTGAGTATCCTGCCATCCCGAGGTTGCCGCCAGGCACAAAGTTGTAATTCGAAGCCAACCCCTGGCCGTTGAACAGCCAAGAGGTAAACTCGTCGGTGCTAGATGGCGATAATCCAAAGGGCTGTTCTTCGATGAGCTGCTCGGTGCTCGACGTCGGCATCCCGTTTGCCATGACATAGGACTGGTTCCTCATGCGCTCCGGTCTGCTCGGCAATCCAGGACTCGCCATGGGCATGGACATGTCGGCGCCTGGCATCTGTTCCATCCTGAACGGCACAGCTCCCATGGCTTGTTTTTCCGGTGATGATTCGCGGCTCTGAAGTTGTTGGTCCCCAAAGTAACCAGCGGCCTCATCCACCTCGTTCTGCCGAGCCGACTCGGGCTGTGCCGAACCTCCTACCCCAGCCTCCTGAGAACTGAGATCGATACCACCTGCGTCCAGTGAGTGTCTGCTCCTGGCAGGTTGCTTTTCCTTTGCCGGCGTTTCCCTCGCCTCATCTTGGGTGTCGCTCCAGGCAGATCCATCTTCGCTAAATGAGTACCTCTCAGCGCGCTCCCTCGGCGCCTTTGAAAACTCCCTCTGCGGCCGCTGAGACAACCGGCCATTCCCATACTGCTGCACCTGGCGCTCATGTCTCAATTTGTGGCGGGCGTAGAGATCCTTCCTAACAAAGGTGAATGAGCAGCCCGGGTAGTCGCAGTAGTAAATCTCCTTGGGTGAATCTAAGACGTGTCAGCACGGGGTCCACCGCATCTCACCGGGGCAGAGGCATGACTGACGGTTAAGCTGATGCCTCTGGAGATGCTCTGCTCGCGAATAGGTCCTCCCGCAGCCTTCGTGGTTGCACTGAAACTCCTTGCACGAGGCCTTGCGGCGTTTATGACGCGGGGGTGATGAGACCATGGTGGCGCGTGACTTGGGTCGGCGGCCAGGGCCCGACGCGCTGCAACGGTCGAGTGAGTCCCTGAAGCCTCTAGAGGGCTGAGGCGAGCAGAGTCTGCGCGTTCGTATGGTGAGTGAGGTCGTCGAGACGTCGTTGAAAGCGGGGGGTTGACCCTATCCAATCTCGAGACTGATTCAAGATTATGGGGGCAGCCACCCTCGGTCAGCTGACCACTCTCTGCTCACTTTTTGGTTCTGGCCTGTCATCCCCGCAACATTTCCCCGCCTTCTCCGAATTTAGTGACCGAATGTGGGGATGGAGCCGAGGTGTAGGGTAGGCAGCTTCACTTTTGCTGTGCTTTGCTTTTGCCGTGTGTGCCGGTGACAATTTTGACAGGTCATTCTCACGTGCGTTCCCCCACGGCGTTCGTTTCAAGAGACGTCGTCTGTTGGTGGGCTGAATTGTGCCTATAAGTGGCGGCAGTGGTTAAAAAAGCCATGTCGATAACCGGTCCCAATCAGGTATATAAATGCGGTGGCTGCCTCACATCATGTTGTTTTTACGCACGAGTTCCTGTGTCTGTTATAGCCTGCGTCGCCAAGAGAGAGTGTGGCTTAAAAATCTTCGACGCCCACGGAATAATCTCCCCCTCTGGTAGCCAAACCCACACTCGCTTGCACGCAAGTAAACGACATTGTATCGGAGTATTCCAAGAATGCGAGCCGGACTCGGCAACCCTTGTCCTTGCTTGTTTAACTGGTCAATTCACAGACCAATTGTCCAACCAGCCCACCACGCCCTGGCAGAACCGCACTGTCCGCAACCAAGTGCTTACCTTTGTAGCACAGAGCGGAGAGCGGCCTCTTCCGTCTTACAGTGAGGCTGACGATCCTATTTCTGGGTAAATTCCTAATCTACAAAGCCGGAAGTTTCTCGGGCCTTGTGCTCCGATCCAACAGGGGCAACGAGCAATGATCGCCTTCCTCCCCACAAGCAATGCGATGCTATCCAACGCAAAAGAGCCAAGCATCGCAGGCGATGCTCTGTCTCTAGTCATGTCCTGCAAGGGTCAGTCACTCTCCCGGGAGGTGATCCTCGCTCGCTTGGAAAACTTCGGATGATCTACTGTAGACGAGCTGTCAGTGCGCAGAGTCCAGGTCCACACTTTACTCAGTTCATTCCGTCAGATGATTGCGAGATGAGAAAAAGACCCTTTGGCTTCAACTGCCGAACCTCCTAAATTGTCTAGCTGCGGGCGTTGCCTGTCCCCGCATGATGCAATGGGATCCTCTGGTTTCCCGGCCGAGCAGAGGAAGAGGCGTCAACTCTTGGAACTCAGAATTGTTCGAGAAGATCAAGTTTTTGCGTTGACTCGGGAAAGGGGCCAAGGTTGGTGGAGAAATCTCCGACCGTCGCAAGGAGAAACTTCCCAGAACAGCATCACCACCCGTCGAGGCGTCTTCTCAAGCGGGTTCCACCCACGTGTTGCGTGCCTGTGTGCCTGTGCCTGTGCCTGTGCCTGTGTGCCTGTGCCGGTGCCTGTGCCTGTGTGCCACAGGGCTTCTTTCAGAGTCGTATCCCGAGGCACCATAGAGTTCGGGGCTAATGCCAGGGGGTGCCATTGGATTGGCACCAGCCTCAAAAGAACCCACGCGAACGGGAAAATCTTGGCTTCGGGGTTGTAACCCAACTGAGGGATGGCCCGGGACGTGCAAATCCCGTAAAATAGCCTGGCTATGTCGCCTCTTGATGCCCAAGTAAGTGCAGATCGTAGGAGTTCGTCGATGCGGTGGATTCGGTGACCATCTGAATCGCCGCACAAGGGCCGGAGCCAAAGCACTGGGTCAGTTAACCATCAAGGGCTCAAGGGGGAGCCCCAGTTTCTTCTGGAGTAGATATATCTGGGCCGCTCCAGTTTCCCGGCCCGAGCCTACCGGGCTCTGAATCCTTTCCGTTTCTTTATTCAATCCTTTATGACTCTTTTTTCCCTTTATCCCCATATTGAATGCATATGATCCCCCTGCTGCTTGTTGGGTCTTGCATCAGCCACCATGGCCGTCGAGAACCGGGGTCCTGAGCTTCAGGCAGTGTGCTACACGCTTGCGAGTGCTGCAGTTATATCGACATTACTACGATGTTTTGTCCGTGTGCGACTCGTCAAGAACTTTGGCTTTGATGACTGGTGCATGTGTACCGCTCTTGTGAGTCCCGTCCCGTCTGTCCCGTATGAGCCGCCACTGATTTGGACCATTGACAGTGTTCATTCCTCCTTTTCGTCATCAGCGCCCTAATTGGAGTTCACTATGGCACCGGCCGTCACCACAAAGACCTGGACGATGAAGATATCAAGCAAGCAATGAAATACTGGTGGTGGTGCTACCTATGGTACTGCATCACCATGATCGCCTCCAAAATATCCATCGGCTACTTCCTCCTCCGAATCACGGTCCGCAAGCTGGACGTCTGGATCATCTACGGCGTCATGGCGACCACGGTCTGCACCGGCATCGTCTTCTTCTTTGTCACCCTCTTTCAGTGCCAGCCCATCTCCTTCTTCTGGAATAAGGACCAGAAGGGCACCTGCGTCAACGTCGACGTCATCATCGCCCTCACATACCTATACAGCGTCTGCAGTGTCATTTCAGACTTTACATGCGCCATCCTGCCAATGTTTCTCGTGTGGAAGCTCAACATGGGGAAAAAGACAAAAATTGCTCTCATTCCTATCATGGCTATGGCCTGCGTGTAGGTGACCCCCCTGTCCCAGCACAGGATAAACAAACTCACATTGTATAGGGCGAGTTCAGCCGTGGTAGTCCGCTTCGCATTCGTCAAAGATTTCAAAAGCCCAGACTTTCTCTGTAAGTATCTTCCCAAAACTCCATTGCACCATCACTCCAAGCAAAACCTCTCTGCTAACACCACATCACCAGGGGCAACCCTCGACATCGCCATCTGGTCCACGACGGAGCAGGGCCTCGCCGTCACCGCCGGAAGCCTTGCTACTTTGCGGCCTTTGCTTCGATTACTCGGCCACAAGCTTGGCATATCGACATCGGGCCCGTCTGTGTTGCAGGACACGGATCAGCCTATTGCATCGGGGGGTTTCAAGTCAAAGGGCACTGACGGCAGCGGGAATCGACATCGCAGCCTTTTTAGCCTCACCACATTCACACGGGAGGACGATCTGGATCGCCACGGGCGAGACGGCGAGGCAGCTTACGCTGGGAGGAGCCATTTCGACAGGTCGGCGCAGGAAAAGTCCGTCTGGGGGACTAGGAGGAGCGCGGAGAATGAGAGCGAGGAGGAGTTGACGGGGATGGGGCAGCAACACAACAAAGGGTTGAGTGGTGATCCACAGCGTATCGTCAAGGTGACGACTTTTCGGGTCCAGGAGGATCGAATCTAAGTATAACTAATGAAAGAATCTTGTTTCTGCTTGTTCACGATATCACAGAGAAAGAGGCCGTCGCGGTCGTTTTATCTTCTTTTTGCTCAGCCAAGGACTCCTCTAGAGAGGTGTCGTGTGTCGTGCCGGGTCAACACAAATGGTGCCTGTGACGTCAAGGCTTCGGGAACTCGGGTGGTCCTAGATCGAGGCATTCAAACTCTTGTTTAAGGCCTAGTCGGCTGCAGGATGCAGGGCACAGGTGGGCCAGCAATTGCACATGTTGCAGTGCCATCCGCCCTCTGTCTCTACCGGCGGTAAGCTCACATGGGGGACACGCGGCACGACAGGTGGTCAAACTGACCCTGATTGGTCCGTTTCGTTCAGTCCACGAGAGAAGGGACAACCTCTCTGTCAGGCTGAATGGCTCGTGTTTGACAAGGGCCGAAGAGCGAGGCTGAAGAGGAGGGGGAGTGAGATGTATCAAAAGGATATTCACTCGCCCATTCGCCAATCTCCCGCGCCCGATTCTCTCCCCGGGTTCCAAGATTGAGCCTCTCAGGTCGCACGATACAACGTAGCAGGCGTTCGTCCCTAGTAGTAAAAGGAGCATGGGGGCGGCCCATAAGACCATATGCAGTTAGTGGCAGGCTATGCCAAGAGACAAGCGTATCTGCACATTTGATGATCCTCCCGCGTCTGCGCTTCCGCCTCTGTCTTTGCTCTGGGCAGATAGAGGGATTGGCGCGATGGGCTTCGAGAAACCGACCGCATTCTTGGAATTGACTCAAATCCTGTTCGTATCTGTCCACGCTGACGGTCCTACGCATTGCTTTTTCCACTCCAACGTTTCCTCTGGAATGTTTACCCTCTGGCCAAGTCAGCCTTGCTAGTCCTGGCCCACCTTTGAGTTTTACGAGACAACCTAACCAGAGTGAGCATCTCGATATACAATTATAAGAAACGATATACTTAGAAACAAGATGTCGATCATCCCAATCCCAAGGCATTCATATTCTGAATCAGGAAGCTGTCAGTTGTCAACCTCGTCCGACTCGTACAGCCACATCACCTTTGACCACCCAGGATGCAAGGGCCGGCGACTAGAAAAGCTTGACCTTGATTTTCAAACTCTATCATGTCACCACGCATGGGATCCTCTACTAGGCCCATGCCAGTATGCACCTCGTCACATTTGAAGATGGCATCAAAAGAAAGATGGGGGAGGGGTTGGTTGAAAAAAACAGGTTCCGATGTCTTTCGGGCATTGCCCCGAGCGGGACCACGTCACCCTGAACGCTCATAATGGGGCCATGGGCTGCACTTTGCGGTTAATTCCGGTGAAGTGTTGGAGTTATTTTGTAATCAGATTACTATTCAATGCAGCAATGCCAGCAACAGTGGAACATTAAGGGAGAAGACTACATGAGGAGTGCATAACAGGAGTGAGAGGTGTGAACCAGTCAGTTCAGCTGCCGGCAGCCAAGGCAACTCACGCCTTGCATGTGGATGGGAAACATGCTTATGACTGCAAATTTACGCATCAATGATTATTGCTTTTTGAAAACTCGGACAGGACCAGTTTCTGAAACAGCAGTCAACCTTGTCAAGCTGCAATGCTGTGCTGATGTTGGACCAAACACCACCACACGGGACAAGGTTAGATATTTCCGGAACCTAACCCCCTTGAGAGATGCCTGGCCAGCAAGAGCCAAGTGCTGCAGACTGTCAGACGCCTATTACAGCTGACACTTGGAGTAAGCCCTGCAATGCAACTGCCGATGAACTTCGGACTCTCATGTTGGCATTCTGTTTGTCGACGGGCTCACCGACTGAATAAAGGGTATTCGCATGAAAAGCATCACAAGGAAATCAAGGTGGATCATTTTTCTACTCTAGGTAATTAAATTGCCTCTCATTGCTCTTGACGGGGTCGCAGTTGTGAAGCTTACTCAGATCCAAGGCACTGCCTCAGCAAATGATATCTCGTAAGTTTGCACCTCCTATCCCTTGAACAATTAGCTACTGTGTCCAAGTTGATTAAACAGATTTAACAAATGGTATTTCTACCCCTATGAAGAAGGGAAATCGACTTGAAAACACAGCCACTACTCGCCAAGTCCGAGTCTTATCTGAGCCTTGCGTTCACTTGGTTTCATGTTGTCATTTCTGCGCCATGTTCATGCCTGCAAGTGGCAAGAATTGTCTTTATCTTTCATAAGTAGTTTCGCATTGAACACAGCATGATGAAGGAAATGCCATGGCGCTTTGGGTCTTGTTGAATGGAACCGAGGGCTTGCCTTGACTTGGGGTATCCCACAAGTCTTTAAATCGTAGCAAACACAGTGCACTACACAGGAATAAATTTTTTCATCTTGCTAAACCACTTCGATACTCATTCAAAATCCCCATGTGAAACTACTGTGATTCCCTGTCGGCTTGTTCTGCACAAAGAAGATTGAGCAGAATAGAGCCTTTTGACCCAGTGATAAACCTCCTTTTCGCCACCATTTCCTTCTAGAAACTGTCAACCCCTTGCCACTCATTCTAAGATCGCCCGAAAGATAAGAATGCCTTATTAAAATTTGCCACCTCTGAGTTCCCCTTTCCGTGTCATCTGATCAACTTCCTTTCTAGGAAAACCTACGAGATGATCAGCGTTCGGGATCTGCAGGTGCCGAACGCCCTAAGAGGCTGAGCAACAAGGCTGAAGATGCCATCGACATCAGCAGAAAGCGGCGACCTGTGCTTTTATTTGATATTCAATCTTGATTGCTCGAGTGATGGTGGTCATTTGCAATTCATAGCCATCATGCTCGGGAAGGCCGACGAGGTGCATGTTACGATCGCCGGCTTGGACCCATTGAACGTATGACTGACTACTCTCACCTGTAGGACAGAAAAAGTTATAAAGAGGCCATTGAAAATCATTCAAGTTTGTCTTTATCTTTATGGACTGTATCCCTCAGAGTCCCTGGAGTTGGACTTGCTGATTCAACATTCCGGACCAGGGTCTCACCACGACCTTTCATTCATCGTTACCATACTTGATCCCTAAATGAGGAAGAGAATCCCCTGGATGCCCTGGAAGAAGATACCACTCCCTACGGCAGTGTTTGCGTCTGCGGTAGGTGCCCACAAGTGTGCAGTGGCTACCATTATCCAACTACTCTATCAAAGGTATGAAAGCACCCGGCAATGCAAGCAGTAACACTTGCCATAGAACAACGTAACCGAGTTGGATCTTCTTACGACCGGTTCATTTGCAGCGAGGGGCGCCAACAACCCAGGTGGGCATGGGCTTTCAGCTCTGAGAGGACCGGTTCGAGTTCAACCAGAGGAAGGCCTCATTAGCCAGCTATTGCCCCCACAGGTCCTATTCGAGGCATTCGGAATCTTGATGTCTTGATTGGCCATGTCAAGGTATGGATTCTTACACCCCCTTTGTCAGATGAGCCGACATTGACCACGCACCTTGCACCAAGCCTGCCAGGACCACGATCCTGCAGGCGGCACGAGGAGATACACAGACCTATGGATTCACCCGAGCCCAGAGGCCATCACACTACGTAATTGACGCTGTTGGAGGGGGGTATATTCATCCATCTTTCAAACAAGTGTGAGTGGTGATGCACAATACGCCAACACATGCCCCCAAAAACAAGATTTCAACTACTCCTGAACATCCTCCTCAGGCGTCACACCCCCCATCGGCATCAGCTCAACCTCGATCCTAGCCCAGGTAATGTTCTCCCTCCACCCGGGTGCATCCACCCCTAGGTCAGACTCCCACAGCATCCCCGACAGCTCGCGCACCATCTTCTGGCCAAAGGATCCCACCCACCACGCCAACTTGCCCAGGGAGTGCAGCTGCACACCCCAGTGCATCATGAGGAACATGGCCACGGGGTCCGACTTCTTGAGGGCCACGCCAAACTCGCGGCCCGCCATGGCAGGGAACCCGATGGCCGCCCCCTTGTAAATGTCCTTGGAATCCACCTCGAAGCATGTCTTGATGGCTGCGAAGCTGGACCGGTAGATGCGGGTGCGGGTGGCATCTTCTGTGTGAGCCTCTAGGTCACTGCTCCCACACCCTCGCAGCTGAGTGGCCTTTTCGATGATGGCCGATAGCCGCTCGAGTGCAGCCTCGGTCTCGCTCGGCAAGGACACGGGCGTCTGAGTCTGCTGTGCCGTCATTGTCAGGAGCGCCTCTGTAGACTGTGACAGGGCACCCGAGATGAGGACGTCATAGTACCTATCAGCGATGGAAGCGTTTCCCATCAGCAGCTCCCAAAGTGCAACCATGCGCTCCAGGATGTTCTGCTCAAACGCAATCATGCCCTCACACTGGGTGAGAGCCATGTTGACCCCCACGGCCAGGAAGGAGAACATGAACATCTTTTGCACATTCTCCGGCGTCACATTCTCGAGCTGCGCGCGAAAAGCCCTGCTCGCCTTGTCGTAGTACTCCAAGGCCAGCTTGACGTAGACAACAGGATCCTCATCCATGACGGCGTCGCCGCAAAGGCCTATTTCGAGCGCGACAAAGGCAAACATGCCATTTAGGAGGTACTCGTTCTTGAGAGCCCAGAGAGGCACGTCACCCTGCAGCCACTTGATGTCCTCCGGGATGCAGACGAGGCTCATGAATGTGCGCGTGGACCAGCGGTGCATCAGCTCGAGCTCGAGACGTCGCCGGGTCTCTGTTGCGGGTAGCTGAGCAGGGGGATCCGGGAGGTATGAGCAGCCCTCTAGGCCACGGGTTGCGCAGTTTGTGCAAGGAGGGCCTTGTTCATCGCACTGGAAGATGCCTTAGTGATGGGAGTGGGTTGGGCCGATGAAGCAGAGAACTCACTTTGACATGTCTCTTTTTGCAATTGCGACAACCATGCCGCGACTTGTTGTGAGTTCTCCGCTTCATCAGCATAATGCTTAATTATGACGGCTGGACCCATCAATGGAAGCCTTGCCAATTATGAAAGAGATATTGATGGAACACGAGACTCGGCTCACAAGCTCACACGTGGATTGATGCGAGTCGGGGTTCAAGATGAATGTTGATGTCAAACATGGAGTTGCCTGAACCTGTAGTGCAGTTGAGTAACTGTGGCTGTGCTTGAGGCTGTGCTGGGGTAAGATGCCGTCTTATCCCGGCGTCGTCAGATTGCAAGAAGCATTGAATTGATTCATGTTAATTATTATCTGTAATTCTATTCCAAGACTTCTATTCTCATTCATCGGCTGGTGTGGCACCACCTCTCTTTTGTCGCAAAACCTCGTCCACACAAGACAGCCTCTAGCATCGCACCCAACAGTCCACCAACAATAACACCAGATGTCTCACCAGCTCCCACGACCTGGAGACCAAACTCCTGGTGGATTCCAGGCTCGAGTGACTTTTCCTCCAATACCTTGTCCATGACAATCATGTACACAGCTCCTCCCCCAAGGCCAGCGCCGAAAGCAAGTAGTCCCATAACGACCCGCGCAGAGAAGACAAGTAGCGTCGCGTTGACGAGTAGTACGGCGACGACTCCTCCCAGAGCTGTAAAGGCAGTTCTGGTACTCTCTGGCCGTAGAAGCGGGGTGTGAGTCCGGGAGATGAAGCTACCAATTTGGAACGCGAGGGCGTAGCTTGTGAAATACGAGAAGGACCTAGTCGACGGAGGAAGCGGCAGTGCCCGGGAAATACCAGGATATGCGAGTGCCTGTAGAGCAAACGCCGCGAACAGAGGAACCATGAAAGGTCGAATCATGCTCTTGGTGAGGTTGACTCGGTTCGTCGTGCTCAGCGCACGTGAAAGCTCCTCAACGGGATCCTGCATCGTCAGAGTCGGTCCATCCTCAACATGCGCCTTGCCGCGATCCTGTCGGGCTTCGGGATAATTCACGGGTGCTCCAGGTAAGACGACAAAGAAGGCGAAGAGCATGGCACCTGTGAGCGCGTAGATGCAGTCGATGAAATCGCGAAGAAACGACTCCATCCAGACCGTGAGAACAAACGGAAGAACGGCGCAAAACACGGCGCCGGCGCCAACACCGGCTCCCCATCCCGCGAGACCTGCGCGGCCGTAGTAGCGCATCATGCCGAGGAACGAAACCTCCATGGCGGCTGCCGAGATGGACGCGAGGGCTGAGGTGAAGATGCGGATCGGAGGGGCGATGTTTGGTGGTGTGCTCTTGGTTATGATGGCGACCATGATCCAGCCGCCGCCGACGGTGAGAGGGCGCATCCAGTAGGGCACATGGTGGAAGACGTGAGGGATCACCAATTTGGTAATGAGAGCTGGGAGGGTCTCGATGAGGAGGACGACCCAGCGCGGATATGGTATAATGAGGTAGTTTGCCGAGTAGACGACAAACGGCACAGTCGCATTGACAAAGCCTGAGACGTTAGAAATAGCCCTTGATGAAATATGTAGACGCACCGAGGATGGCAAAGCCTAGATATGTTGGTAGCGTTGTGCCAGAGAAGCCTCCTCTGGCCTTGTAAGCCATGACGACAAGCGATGCCGACGAGCAGCACAAAAGAATGTAATGGGGTGATTAATTCGACAACTGGATCATGAAGGGTTAAAAAAGAGACAAAAAAACAATTGGCTCTGGATCAAAGAGCCAGGCGCAAGCGAGGATGAATAAATGAATGAGTGAATACGAACAAGTTTCCAAATTAATCTCCCTTACGAAACGCACGCACAAGCTGCTCCCGATTTAGCAGACAAGCAAGCACCGATTTAGCTACCCAGCCGATCACGGACGGACAGATAAAACACGCCGCTCAAACATGACGACAACCTCTCTCAATCAACAAATGCCGTCCCCTCCCGCTACGACGTTGCCCATCAAACTCTACGACCGAGCGAATCCCCATCTCGTTCACCCCTGGCATAGCCTGTCATCATGACCCGCCTTCCCACGTGGGGCTGTGCCTGGGCCTCGACTCTCGGGCACTGGCTGTCACGGTGTCGAATGATTGGACAGAGATGAATTCCGTGGGGGATCTTAGAGATGCCGAGGGGGTCTGAAGCCAGTAGTGGAGATGGCTTCTACAAGTATAACCTCGTGCCAAGGACCATATCGACCATGGAGTCCAAGGCGGTCATGATAGTGGTCAATTCTGGATGAGGACCCTGGAGATTAAGTACATTCGTAAGCCCTTGCTACGCATTCATTGTAATTATCAACTGCTGGCTTAGATCCTTTGATCAGCTGTAGATCATCCGTCCCTTATCCTCACGACGCTATCCTCGACATTCTGATGTCCCCTCCCTCGCTCCTTCCGGTGATGCCCTCTACATGGCCTCTTCGACCTCCGTCTCAGGCCGCTCAGCCTCCAGGATGAGGAGAATCCCCGACGCCGACCCCGAGGACGCCGCGTTCCCCTCGAGTCAGTCCGCGTCGCCGGTTTTTGCCCTGCGAGGCTCGTCTTGGTGTTTTTCTAAAGCCATGTCGCAGCCCGTGAGGAGATGGGCTCTTGCCACTCTGACTTTTCTCCTCCTCTCTTGGACCTCATACGTAGCTTTGGTATGCGCAGTGCAAACCTCCTCAGTAAAATAACATCTTGCTAACGAGCTCATCCAGTTTACTTCACATCTTGATCATGTCATTCCCGGCCGGACCTCCTCCGAAACGCTCTCGCGTGCCGACCTCGATGGCCTCAAGGTACCTCCCCAAAGCACAAAGCCTAGCTCTTCACGGCATCTACGTCTTTTTATGCCCGCGGACTCGCCTCACATTAACCTCTGCAAGACCATCATGTCTGCCGTCGCTCTGGGCTACCCCATGCCTACTCTGCTAAACTGGGGCCGCGAGTACAACCGTCCTTCCTGGCACTTTGCTGGTAGCCACATCGCCAAGCTGGAGAGTCTTTTGGGCGGCATCGAGGCCCTGCTTGAGGGTGGTGACGCGAGTGTGCATGATGTTGCTGTACTCGTCGACGCCTACGACATGTGGTTTCAGCTCCCGCCCTCTGTTCTACTCGAGCGTTACCATCAGCTCAACCGCGAGGCTGACGCTCGCGTGCGCAAAGAATGGGCAGCGTTTGCAGACTTTCCCATCCTCCCTCCTCGTCAGGACATCATCGTCACCACGGCAAAAGACTGCTTTCCCGACAGTTACTCGGGCTCTGATCCGCGGTATGAGCATTGGCCTGAGTCACCAATGCCCAAGGACATGTACGGTGAGGGCACCGATGTGATACCGTGGTCACTTGACCCGGCGAGAAAGTACAAAAAGGTGCGTCCGAGATGTGTCAATAGCGGCCTCATCATGGGATCCATGGGCGCGTTGCGAGATGCCTTGCGTCGGTGCAAGGACAAGATTGATGGCGTCGCCATGAACGGTCGTCAGCTCTGGAGTGACCAGGCCCTCATAGGAGAGGTTATTGGAGACCAGGAGATATGGCGAGAGTGGGTGAGGCATCTTGCCTCTTCATGGAACGGCTCCATCGCCCACAACGACAAGGCATCTCTCGACGCCGCTGTCCGAAGCATCGCTGACGCTGCCTTGCTCGGTCAACGCTTCGAGTTCGGCATCGGCCTCGATTACAACTTCACCACGGCCCCGCCCACCTGCTCCGCCGAAGAGGACGGCTACTTTGTCAATCTCTCCGATCCGGCCAATGTCACCTCCGAGTCCGAAAAGGCTGGGGTCCCCGGTCCCCCGCGAATCAACGGCCCACCCCCGGAGCTACGCCGCAGCCCAGACAAGCTCCTCTCCGGGACAAACTGGGGCTCGGTGCCGCTGTACACCGACTTCTTCTTCGGAGTCGCCCCCGTGGGAATTCATCACAACGCCTACGTTAACGGGCTCAAGGGTTTACGTCTACGTACCTGGTGGGACAAGATGTGGTACTACCCGCAGCTACGAGACCTTATCGTCCAACGCCTGAAGCCTGATGACGAAGAGTTAGACCGGCCACTAGCAGTGGTCGAGGAAGGGATCGTCTATCGGGCTGATGGGCATCACAAGACGGCGATGGTGTTTAGCCCCCGCAATCCTTCGGGCGAGAGGTTTGTCCCCATCGCGTGGGACGGCGTGTGTCAGAACAAGGCCAGCGGGAGGATGTGGTATGACGAGCTGTTTGGAGACGAAAAGGGTCCTCTAGACGTATGAAATAGCCATTGGCCAACAGTAATTATTAATGTATAATCATGACAACCACCATTCATCCCTTTGCAACACCCCAGGACAAAGACCCCCATGACCTCTTTTTGAGTGACACGAACGACAGCACAGAAACAAACACAACGTCAAACAAATGACCTGGAATCAAGAAAAAAACATCCGATAATCATCGGCATCTATAGGATCAATTAACCTCGACGGCCCATCTCGGCGAAACACTAACAACAAGCCTCCTCCGCCATTGCGCATGAGCCCCCTCAAAGCTGGGGAAATCTAAACTTGGATCTGGACTATTGTTTAAAGGGTCGGGCCTTTTTTGGTGCTCAGACGTCACATTCGCTAGAGAGAATGGAATAATAGTAGGTAGTCTGTTCGGAGTTGACATTACTGCATTATCTAGAGTCATTACAGACTAAACGAAAAAGAAGATCCTGATATTGCCAATGAGGGTATAGAACCACAATCGCCATCCCAATGAAAACACCGTAAATCAGAAAAGTATCGTTTTTCGTGACATGTCTAAGTTGCATCCTCGGAAATCCTCACAATCTCGCAGAGGCTCCTCACAAAGATCATGTCAACCTCTTGTGGTTCAACGTCCACCAACCTCTCCTCCCCGCTGCCCTCTTCGGCCATCATCTTGGCTGTTGCAACCAGTCTGGAGATGCACCGCAGCAGCCCGGACTCAATGTTCCGCGTCGCATTGTCCTGCGTCGTGGTCGAGGGGACCTCATCCTTGCCAAAGCCCATGGCAGTGAGAGGTGTGTTAAACTTCTTTGCAAAGCGTCCGACATTGGGTGTCAGATGTGTCTGTGGCACGCTCAGCCCGAGCAGTGTGGCAGCCTTCTTGGGTATGTCTTCGGTCTGTGGTTTCGAGTAGGACGTTGACGCGCGCTGAGAGGCAGGCTGGTTTCGAGGAACGCGTGACACGTAGTTGTAGGCGACGATGTGGGCATACAGGGCGTCGCAGATGTAATCCGAGCATCCGCCAAAGACGTGTCTCAGGGATGCCCAGGGTGCCGGAGACGCCACAGCGTCTTGGTGAGCGCCATCTTCGTACATGTGTAACCGGTGGCGCCTGGTACCGATTGACTCGCGCCCATGCGAGACAACCTTTTTCCAAATAGACCTCCGGGGCCCCGGGGCTGCCGGGTCGACCGCGGACCCGGTCCACACGTCTGTCGAGGGATGCCGTACCTTTTTGGAGTATGTCCGGATCGTCTCGATGGTGAGACTGGACGAGAGGAGCATCGTCTCTGGGAAGCAGGCGATCGACACTCTTAGCGTCTCGATGATCTCTGGCGGCAATGGAACGGCCTTTGCTAGATCGTCCACTGGTATCTGGGGCAGGCAAGGTGGGTTTGAGCCGTCTAGCCACGACTGGACTGTAGGTAGTGGAGATGGGGGCGGTGTTTCTTGGATGTAGATAGTGTCTGGTCGAGACAGTGCTGGATAGTCGGGGGTGTAATCGTCCATATAGCTGTCTTCCTCAATCTCCAGCTCAATGGAGCCAAAGTCCGACTTGAGGAGGATGGTGTTGTTGTCGGCCTCGTCACGGAATCGTTGGGTGTAGCATGGTGACTGTTGTTGTCGGAGACTCCCGGTGCTTATCCGCGAATCGAAGCTGGGCGTCTTGGGTCTATAAGTTGTATCCAGGGGGGTTGTGGCTTGTGACAAGGAGGCTCTCCTCGGGGGTATCATTGGGGCTTCCATGGACTTGATGGAAGTCTGACGTTGGTGCCGGGACTGAGAATTGTCGCCACCAAGGCTAGTCTGGTGTAGTTGATTTCTTGGTGGTCGGTCGACATCTTTCATCATAACTGTTATGTCAAATGTCGTCTCTGTGCTTGGTGGTGTTGGTGGTCGGGGAGATAGAGCAGCTGATTGGTGCTCAGCGATAGGCTCTTGTTGCACCTCAATCTCATCTTCGTCGTCGTCGTCAGAGTCAATATCAATCCAGCTATATTCATGCGCTCGGTCCAGTGAGAGTAGATCCTTGGGTGATGGAGCGCTTCCACTGGCTGATGTAAGGGATGTAGCCGCTGTGACGATGGACTGCTCACGTAGTCGAATTGAAGGAACTTCCATGCCTCCAGAAGACTCAGAGGCAGGCAGAGACTCGACGTCTGAACCAGTTTCCTCGGAGCCATAGCCCCGTTGTTCAATAAAGGACACCATCGATTGCCGTTCTTCGATCGAACCGAGAGTTTGTATTCGTACTGATCCGGACTGATATGGGGATGTAAGAATTCGTCCTGGACAGGGTGCCGGTGCCTTGTTGTCCTGCTTCTCCTGGTAAAAGATAGCCATTGATGGTGAACCGGCAGTCATGTTCTTGGCTGCGAACACATCACTCGACATCTCCAGGTCCCTGGCCAACATCTCGGGGAAGCAGCCGTCCATGTTGTCGTCGGTACCCTCGTCAGGCACGGGGCTGGGAGTGTTAGAGCGTGAATTGGGCAAAGCAAGCGGTAGGAGGTCGGTCATTCTCGAGACGGATCGTCGTTTCGCAGAGGCCGGCGATGAAGTTGTCCGGCGCGACTGATCGTGGGCCAGAGCTGGGTCTTGTCTGTATAAGTAGACGGCGACTGGAATCTTGGAATCGGGCACAGACATGGAGGCTGATTCAACTCAACGGTGGTCAAAGACACAACTCTGGCGTAGACTCTTGAACCTCACACTCGGGGGTAAAAGAGTTTCCAAAGGACAGGGCGAGTTATATGACTGAACCGGGTCTGGAACTCAACAACCAGCGCGGAGCGACGGCAGCAGGAAGGGTGGATCTATGAGTGGACACGGAGGGCAAGGCGAGACAAGGCAGCTGAAAGACAGGAACAACAGACAGGGCTCAAGGGAGGAAGAATGGATGCTTATGTCGCTCAGTCATGTAAATCTCCAAGTCAAACGAGAGAGGATGGGGCCGCACTGGGCAGAGAACGGGGCGGGGTCTGTCGCACATGGCAGAGGAAGACGGACGTGATACGGAGGGAGACAAGGGCAAATAATGTAACTAACGGCGCGCCCTGACAAGACAAGACAAGAGGAATGAGGTGAGAAGTCGAGTGGCGCTGCCGGGGAGGAGATGGTTGCACCGCGAAAAAGCAAAACAATGATGGGCTCTCCAAAAGCAAAAACAAGTCCCGGGCCCCGGGCCAACAAGGATCACGGCTCCAGCGGGCCTCGACTCTTTTCGATTGGAAGGTTTGGAAGCTGCCGATCCTTGGAGAGAGCAAGACGAAAAAAGAAAGACAGGGGAGGTCAAAGGGGGGGTTCAAGGAAAGGGAAGGGAGATCATCTTCTCCATCGAAGCACAGCCATGTCCAGGTTTCTGATGTATGAAAGCTGCTGTGCAAGATATCTCCGACCGTCCCCACCCAGCAATCAAGCTCAGGCTTTCACAAGGAACTCAAGCAGGCAAATGCCGCGAACGTACAGGTGTGCGTGTACCGCTGGAGCCGTGTTGCGTTGCAGGATTTGCCGCGAGCAGTGACCCGTCGAGCACTGAGAACTGTCATACCCGTGCCAAGCTGCCTGCATTTGCATTTGCATCTGCATCTCGCAGTCCACCGCCCACAAGGGCGGGAACCTGGAACCTTGAGGTGTGTGTGTGTGTGTGTGTGTGTGTGTGTGTGTACATAGTATGTGCGTTCACTTGTGAGAAGGGAAGAACAGAATGGATTCCATTCCGCACCCAGACAAGCGCTCCATAGCCCAAATCTATCAACTAGCCCCGAATTCGAATGCACGAGGTTTAATGAGGAAACCCAGAGAAAGACAGGAGAGGAGCCACCCGCCGTTTCGCGTCACTGAAATTGAGAGGCGTCCTGCCTGGCGCAACCTCTGGGTGTGATGTGGTTCGAGCACAATCACTGTCTGTGAAACCTCGTTCGACCACTTACGACCGTGACGCTCTGGTACCTAGGTAAGCACAAGTTTCCCGTCCTGGCCTGCAGCTTCTAGGCCAGATGCGATCACGAGCCGCGTTCTCTTCTCGTGAGCATCAAGGCTACCATGGTGCAGTGGCTGAAACGAGAGACTGGCATGCGAGTTGAACTCTCGTCGTCATCGGGCTCAGGTCTCGGCCTTGGACTGCGAGCAGAAGCAGGACACTCCAGAGTCCTGCGAGCAACCGAGACAGCAGCAGGTAGCGCCCAAAAAGCCAATAGGTGCTGTACGGCGTAAGCAGGGAGACCACGAGGATCAGAGCGCAGGCGGATGTCCTCATCGCGGTGACGGATGCAGAGAGGTCGAGCGTTTCCGGGTCGTCGACGAGGACAACAGGCCTGGCATGCACAGCACCCCACGGATGATGATCTCTTTCGCAAACACACCGGTGCCACATGGCTCCCTGAGCGTCCGCATGGCAGCCATTGCAGGTACCGTACCGTACCGTACCTAGTTACCGTTTGGGGGCGGAGAGCAAAGAGCCGCGAGAGACGATGTCACTTTCCTACCGTGCCGTGTCCAGATACGCTTTCGATGCATGCGCTGCACGCGGCAGAGCGGTCCATGACCTCTTGTCCTCGATACGCCACGTCTTTGGACAAGATTCTATCACAATTCGCCTGCTGCTGTCAGAATTTTTCAAACAGATGGAGTGACCGGATCCACGGATGGAGTCTTGGAACACGGAAAATGCCATCCAGGACCCTATCAAGTCTGATCCTCAGGCGGGAGATGCAAGGCGAGGGGAGCAGGGAATGTGATAAATGACGACGGCCTCAGCGCTGAGGAGAGGAAAAAGAAATATGCCCCAGAAGGACTACCGCAAGACATGCTTAACTTGAAGCCGCCTAGGGGCGTGGAGCAAGGGGTAAGCTGGAGGGAACATGGATGAGGGCATGAGGAGGGAAAAGCAATGAAGCAAACGGTCTGTGGGTAATGAGATCCATAGAGGTGCTGGAGGGAGGTTAGAGGTTGATGAGAGAGTCCCCTGAAGCTTCAGGGCATTCAGCAAGGGCAACCACTATAATTTGGGGGACCAACACTGGACATCACGTCGTCCCCTCGGCCTTGGAAATGGCATTTCCCGTCAGCTCCCTGCACAATAAATATCCTGAAAATCCCAATACAGGGAGTGACAGGCCGCTATGAGGCGCTACAGGGTTCGCTCTGCAGGGCAGTAGGACACAACGGGCGGCCGGGGGAGCTCAACTGGAGCTTGGGGATGAGCTCAATCATCCGACAGATCCAAGTACTGTGATGCATCACAATTGGCACTGGGCGGCTTGGAATTCAATTGGCGATAAAGGGCGCAAAAGGCAACAGCCACACACGGTAGATCAGCCTCCTCAAGCACTGGGCAACTCAGCCGCAGCGGCAAACATCCATTGGAAATTTGGCGTCGACAGGGCGCTAGCCTAGCGGCTGCCACACCGCCCGCGGCTGGGATTGGCGCCGCTCCATCAACCTGCCAAAAAAGAAAGCTCTTGCCAAATTCTTCCCGGGCTAGCGACACACGAGTAACCAGGTTCATCATTTTAGCGAAGCAAACAACAGAAAAAGTCTTCTTCTTTAATATCCCCAGGCTCCATCCTCACCTTCGCGAAGACGACGAGAAAGATTACCCCTGGCCACCGCGTGTCATTCCGCCATTCCAGCCCTATAGAGTCCCTGTACGCTTTCAGCACGCAAAAGCGAGGCCGTTGAGAAGGAGGCCAGCAGCGGCGTCTGATTGGCTCGACACCAACCAACCCACTTCGAGTTGTAAGTGTTGGATATTTCACGTCGACACAGCTTCTACAGCAACTGGCTACCTGGTCGTGTTTGCTTGTTTTGGCGTTCTGGACAGTCCCCGCAACGGCCTTCTAGAGTCTTGGAACCAACCGCTCAGGCCCTCGGATCCCAGCATCTCGGACGTCTTTGACACACGTGCACTCTGACCAACCAAACATTCCTCAACTGAGGCATCATCAAGCCCCTTCGACAGCAGAGCTCAGCGGTGAGCCTGCCTTGTACTTGCACACAGATTCTTCACGACATAGGCAACCAGGCAATACTTCTGCCGATCAATCATCTCGAGGCATCTAGCTTGATCACCTACGATACCACCCACCACCTGCACACAGAACGAAACGTGCAAAGAATGCTGTCCCAGGAGTTCATCTCGGCCATCTGCGGCCCTCCTCTCGCCGCAAACACTGCCGTCTCCAAGGATGTCGGCATCTACTCTCACTCCCTCACCCCGTCTCACACCATCAAGGCGTCTTTCAAGAAGAGCTCCACTCCTGTCAACGGCTTAGCCGTCAGCCAGACTCACATCTTTGCCGCACAGGACCAAAAGGCACACGTTCATGTCTACTCCCGCGTGCGTGGCAACCAAGAAGCCCTCGTGCCTTTCCCGGACAGGATCCGCAGCCTGGCCCTTGCCGGCCAAGTGTTGGTCCTAGGCTCCGCCGAAGGAAGGCTGTTTTTGTGGGAGGTCAGTCCTGTCTCAATCTCGTTCCCCCAACTTTGTCCCTCCCGTCTCCGTGTGTATGACATGCACACAGACATGACACAAACCAGTGGTTTAAATGTGAAAACTGACAAGTGACAGACGTGCACGGGCCGACAAGTGTCGACGCCGCCTTGCCATGTTCAGGCTGTCTCCTGCTTGGCTGTGACGCCCTATCACATCTTGTCCGGATCCGAAGACTCCAACATCAACGTCTGGTCACTGTCACGCCTTCTTGAGCTCAATGTGCAAGGGGAGCACGAACCCGACCTAACCCTGTCCAACCACCGTGGAGCCATCACCAGCTTGGCCGTCGGTCCCAGCACCAACCCGGAAACCAGCATATGCGTGTCTGCCAGCAAGGACAAGACATGCATCATTTGGAACTATCAGACCGGTCAGCTACTCCGGACGTTACTCTTCCCCGCCTTTCCTCTCTGCGCCCGCCTCGATCCGAGTGCCAGAGCTCTTTTCGTTTCCTCCGAGGATGGCGCTGTCTCCCTGATTGAACTATATGGTGGCGAGAAGCCGGTGCTTGGCTCCCGCAGTACGGAGCTGCCGTCCATTGTCGTGCAGGTCAGCGCCCCGCTGGCTGTCTCAGATCCAGAAGCCGGCCAGCCATCGTGCCTCGCTGTAACATATGACGGCACTTCGATCCTGTCCGGGCACACCAGCGGCAAGATCTTGCGGTGGAGTCTGGCTGAAAACTCTCACCCGACCGAGGTTGCGAGCCTCAATGCCTCAGTGACCAACCTCTGTTTCGTACCTCCCTTGTCGGCGGAGCAACCGACCAAGGCCTTGACAATTGTCAAGCCAAACCAGAACCTCAAACAATACGCCTTTACAGGGCAATTGACCACTAATCTTGGTGATGGGACGCGGCTCAGCCAGATGCTAGCCACCAACGGATTCTCATCTGGATCCCTGGAGGCAGCAATCTCGTCCGTATCCACAGCATCCAACGGGAAACAAGACGACGAGCTTGCAAGGCAAGAGGAACAGTTCCGGGCCATCATGAACACTTGCAAGGTTCTCAATGGCCCGGTCAGTTAGAGAATGCGCCGCGCAGGTGCAGGCCCGGCCTGAGTGCTGTGTCTGGATGTCCTATTTCGTGCCTAATCCGAGTGCTCAATACGGGCTCTATTGCAGCCCAAGATGCCGTTTCCGGGTGATTGATGTCGCTTCCCGTTCGCTTTTTCAGCCTCAATGGGCTCGAGCGCATCTCATGCAGCACGTTGCATATGAGATCCGACATGTATGGCGCACGGCCTATGGTCGCCCACGTCCCTCCGCTTCGGTCTTCCCCTGACATACGGCAAACATGTCCAAGCGCACGGCAGGACGCGCACTGCAGCTGTGGTTCATGGAAAGAGAACATGGCGTCAATTCTCGACCGTTTGTTCCGTCTCAAAGACACTTGCATGCATGAGGCGATGCGATGTCATACTTGCTGAGGCCAGCCGTGCCTGGGGTTGCATCTCACCGGTCCGGAGTAACGTGCATCTCATCGAAAAGCCGGTACATCGAGGCGACTGCAACCCAATCTCGATGCAAGGGATCCAATGGCACATGGGAGCTGAGCATCTCGAGCTTGGCGCGAGTTAGTTCGAGGCCGAGTACTGTCATATGCAAGGGGTTCCGATACTGTTAGGGGTTCTCCGCGTGTAACCTTGGCCACTAGCCAACCACCAAAATGTTGTCATTTATCGTATTCACGAGCATCATGGTTATAGACTTGTCCGAATTTGTGAAAAGCTGCAGTTGTTTCGAGGTTGCGTATGCAGACTCCCGATGCAACCGGAAAACTAGCAACCCGATGGTCAACGAGGCCATCCATATTGATCATATCTAGCTACGTACTTGAGTATTCTTGGAAATTGAATCATATCTTGACCAGATTGAACCCCTTGCATGTGACTCTCTTGCATTCTCGCCAATCAAGCTGAAAGATTATGAGTCCGAGACAACATACGATTCTTGCCGCGATCGCCTCTTCTTATTCCTTATGTGTATGCTCTGGATTCTTGATATCTGTAGCACAGCACAGGATAAACAGAACACCACTGCAAGGGAGGCCTCGTGGAATGCCATGGCCGGAAGTACCATATCCTCGTGGCCATCTGCATGCGAGTGATGGCGAGCATGTCGAGAGAGACAGAGGTTTTCGAGATGGGCGAGTTGCAGCTGGGGGCGTTGGCCTTGATGCAGTCGAGATTCCTTGAGGTGCATTGCCCGAGACAAACGGATAGGCACATGGACGCTCCCTACATTGTTATTATTGTCTTTGGGGTGTAACGGTCGGCCGACTGCGTAGATGCAGAACTCTCTAGATTCTCAGCTCCCACTCTTGGAGAAGAGCACTTTGTGTATTCCTCCCTGCCCTGTTTATGGTGTTTTCGCATTTCCCCTTCTTCTCATCACAGGCTCTTGTCTATTCCTGCCCAGGTAGTTGCTCACAATGCAGAATTGCTCAGTCTGTTGGCTACACACATGCCAACCTAAGTATATGAGGTTCTGATGGCTACTCTTCCGATACTCTCATTTAGAACTTGTAGAGCCCACACACTACCAAGTTCCTGAGTGTTAAACTTGCGTGGCAGTAATTTCTTTCGCTAGTTCTTGCAATGCTTGACGCACACAAGTGCTCAGGCGATGGTCCAGGGTATTCCTCAATTGTGAATGTGATATCTCGGTGACCCCATTGGCCCGTGAAGGCATATCGAACCGGAGCAAATAAACACACGGCCTTGATAATGCGGCGAATTGCAGCCCGGGAGTTTCTGATGATGAAACAAAAAGCCGAGTTGTGATGCCAATCGAATCCCCGAGATCTTCACCAGATGTGCTACCGAAGTATCATCACCAACACACTGTGTTCTTACTCCGTAGGAGGCCGAGATACACAGTGCGAATAGATACACCGGAAATGCCGGCCGGAGCGGCAAATTTCTCCGTCCTGACTAACACCGAACTCGCATCGCCAAATGTCTTGCATCATCGGACACTCCCAAGCCAGTCGCGAATCTCTTCCCCAGCCGTTCCTCTCAACACACAACCATCCACAATAATGTCTGTTGTTGCGACCCTCAAGGGCGACATGCCGCAGCAAGTACGATCACTCGTGAGTCACCCCGAACCTCCATTTCTCTGCTTTGGACCTGTTGCCTCGGTGCAAAAATCAAGGCGGGCAGAGATCTTTGATATATCCCTTCTTGAAGGTTTTGGTTGATTTCGGGATCGCTGACGATGGAGTTTCTATAGTACCGCCAATTATTACGGCAAGGCGAACAATTCGCCGCGTACAACTTCCGCGAATATGCGAAGCGACGGACGAGGGATGCGTTCCGAGAGCACAAGGACGAGCACGATCCACGAAAGGTGCAGGAGCTGGTTCAACACGGCTTGAAAGAGCTTCAGGGCATGAAGGTGAGCATACACAACCTTAATCGGGTCGGGGGCGGGAGCTGACGCTGGAGCAGAGGCAAACAGTCATTAGCCAGTTCTACCAGTTGGATCGGTTAGTTGTTGAGGGAGGGATCTCGGTGAGTGTTTGACCGCAGAGAGCAGAGCGAGGCAAATATTAATATCTGAGCCAGGGCAAGCAGACGGGCAAGCATGGAGGGATCGTGAGGCAGAAGGAGCAGGGGTATGTCACAGCACCGATATCGAAGTTGTCCGAGTAGTACTGACAATGGCACAGTTACGACTGAATCGACCGAAGCACGACAACATCTTCCATCCAACCCAAATAAAAACAAGAGACGAATCGAGTGTACAGTAGGACTTTGGGGAGCTATGTATATGTATCGGATACCACAAGGGAAGGGGTTCGAGGGCGACGGCGGACCGTGAGGGCTGCGCCGAGCCTGAACAAGGAGGGTGCATCACGGTTGGGGGTATTAACGTTAGACGGCGAATCTCAATTCTTCCTGGCTTGACTTCTCTACCTTTTTGAAGGTCCATTGCTGTGATCTGCTG
Organism: Fusarium piperis; assembly: GCA_027886205.1. NCBI lineage: Eukaryota > Fungi > Ascomycota > Sordariomycetes > Hypocreales > Nectriaceae > Fusarium > Fusarium piperis. Next base: position 237,465 of record RZGM01000036.1, read on the forward strand.
GGACTGGCTTGGGCTGGTTGCGGTTGCGGTACGGGCCATTTCATCCGCAGTGTTCAGCATATTCCTCCAAAAGTGACGGGACGGCAATTACAACATACCTAAAGCTATCATCCAACTCCCCCACAACTCCCCTTAATTTATCTCTTCCTCTGCCATCATTCAACTGCAACGATTTGTCGTCTGCCATTCACGCTGAGCGACCAGCTCAAAAAGTTTCTGTGTGTTATGTCAGCCGGCTATCGCCACATTTAATTGGCCAGTTGGCATCAACCACTGGAATATCCATCGCGACTCGCGACAGGCCTCTCAGCCTCGTACAATACAGACCCAGAAGCAGTTTATTCTCACCAGCGCCACGCCACTCACACACGGAAAACCGTCCCAACTTGCCTGCATTAACGTCACTGCACGAGCCGTTGCGCTCTTTCATCCACCGCGATGGCCCCGGGAGTATGTTGCCTTCTGATTGCTGCCGCCGCAACCCTCGAACTAATGTGGACAGACGCGACGCGCCAACCGTTCTGGATACGCCGAACACGATGACTTCGAAGGTGCGATATCGCCGATCGCCAGATAGAATACATATTAACTCGTCAAAGGTCTCCCCGTGCGACAATGGCGCCACGAGCGGGTGAACGTGGTGCCGCCTCCACAGCAGGAACAGCCTCAGAAGAACGACATCTGGTCCCTCGAGCTCATACACGGCATGCCCAAAGACTCTAACTTGCTCCCACCACATAGCCAGGAGCTCCTCGCAGCCGCGCGATCCGGTCGACTCTACAAGCGACCTGCGCCAGCCGAGGAGGAAGAAGCTGACGCCGAGGCGGTTCCTGAGAAGCTGGAGAAGAAGGAGGAGGACACAAGCGTCAAGGGCTTTAGCATCAAGGTCTGGAAGCAGATGCCTCGCAACGTCGACTCTCCCGCCACCTCCCACCTCGCGAAGCGACGCAAGAACACTGTGACGATTGCCAGCCGGACGGTCGAGGATAAGGTTCAGGGCCCGACGGTCACGAGAGCGACAGTGAGGAGGATCGATGCTGCTGGAAACCCATACACAGAAGAGGTCACGTTGGCAGATGGACAGCAGGTTCAGGGCGAAATCATCTCGACGAGGATCGAAGCCGCGCCTGTGCCTGGTACTGAGCTGGCTATCACGACGCCACAAGCGTCCAGACGAAGGCCTCCACCTCCCAAGAGAAAGGCCAAGGCTGGTCCTGGCAGAGGAAAGAAGAAGATCAAGAACCCTGTTCCGGAAGCCGGCGCGCCTGCACCTGCGGCACCTGCTGGGGCAGCAAATGGAGCAGCTCCCGCTGCGCCCGTTAAACCTGAGCACGCCGCTGAAGCCGTAAGATCCCGTGTTATGAGCAGTTGCTCTCGATTGTTAACTGTATATAGGCTATTAAGCAAGAGCGCGAAGATTCTGCGAACCAGGATAGCCCCATGCTCGATGCCGACGATGATGACGATGACGATGACGACGATGGTGAAGAGGGAGAAGAGGGCGAGGAGGGTGAAGGAACACCAGTGGCAGAGAGTCAACCGAGTGGCGACAACACCAAGACGCAAGATCATGAGATGACGGATGCCACTCCTGCTCCCGCTCCCGTTCCTGCTGCCGTCCCGCCCCCGGCTCCGGCTGCGACTGAAGCTCCAGCTCCAGCTGCTACGGCTCCAATTGCAGCTCCAGTTCCGGCACCAGCACCAGTCCCAGCCCCTGACTCGGCCGCTCCGACCGAACAACCTGATGTCGAAATGAAGGACGACACTCTATCACAGCCACCGCACCCAAGCCCTCTCAACCTTGCTCCTCCGTTGAACCTCACCCCTGGAGGCTCAAGACTTGAGGGCAGCCCGCTGAAGAACGTCATCCTTCCCTCGCCTACCGTAGAAAAGAGTGAGGAGATGTCGCTTGCGGCAGCATTAGACGTCCCTGTTGAGGCAGAGGAAGCCCTAGTGCCTGCGACGGAGGAGGAGAAACTGGTCAAGGCCGCTATCGACGCTCCTTTCGAGGCGGGCAAGGTTCCAGAGGTGCCTCCGGTCCCCGTAGTGCCCGTGGCACCTGTGGTATCCGAGACAACAGACTCAACTGTGGCCGAGCCGCCTTCAACGGTTGTTGGAGACGCCCCTGAGGCTGCAATTGAGCGCGATGTGCCGACTTTGGAACCAACTGCCAACGATGCACTGCTACCACCCCCGCCTGAGCAAGTCGGCAACATCGCGACCACACCAAGTGCTGGTGAGCCAAGTACTTCTGCTCCTGGAAGCGATATCAGACCAACAGCAGAGAGTCAGTCTGGCGAGGAGGCTACAACAGTCCCCGAGAGACCACCTTTTGAGCAGATGGATACTGGCCTTACTGAGGATACTATCAACCCTGAAGATTCGGCTTCTTTCATCGGACCACCCTCTGAAGTAACCGATGTCCCAGCAGTTGCTCCTCAGATTGAAGAGCCCCCACCTGAGCCACCAGCTGAGACGACTATCCAGGAGACTAGCGTTGAGGAAGTTAAGTCGGCGTCACCTCCTCAGCCTGAGCCTCAACCCGAACCTGAGCCGGAGATCAAGGAGGAAGTGCCAGCTCCCGTTTCAGAGCCTGACTTGCTTGATGACTTGATGGGCGAGCTTGACCGCCAGTCTGAACAGAAGCCGAGCGAAGTGCCAGCACCGGCGCCAGAGCCTGTTGCTGAAGCTATCGTCGAGCCAGCTGTGGAACCAGTCTCCGACCCTGCACCTGAGACCTTGCCTGAGGCCGTGCTTGAGGCTGTATCTGAGCCAGCCCTTGAGTCAGCACCGGAGTCAGTACCGGAGTCAGCCCCCGAATCGGCTTTAATACCATCTGAGCCGCCAGCAGGGCCTACGGAAGAACCTGCGGCTACGGAAGAGGTGAAGCCCGAGGAGCCCGCGCCTGAAGCTGCTGCAGTCGAACCACCAGCGGAAGAAGCGCCCACCGCCCCCGAGCCCATGCAAACAGATGAACCACCAAAGTTCGAGGAGGTCTAGAATGCAATCTTGACAGACATGGATACGGGATTTTTCGATTTCTCCCAGACTCAAAGGTGATGGGCGGATCGGCTGAGAGGTGTGAAGTGAAGAAGATTGGTTGGTGCTTTTTTGGGCCGCACATAAACGGAACTGGGCTTGTACGGTATTATTACAACAGGAGTTGATAATGGGTAGTTTCTATGAATTCACGGACGACGAGCGTAACCAGAGCATTGTGCCCCTTGTTTCTCAGTGGACAGTGACGTTATGGTATTCCCGCAACTCGGCTCCGTGGAACTGATGCCGTGCTTGCCTCCCTCACGGCTGTGCTACTCCCACGACTTGTCCCCGAACTCGTGTTTCTCTTCTTTGTCGTTTCCGTCTCGGGCAACGCATACCGGCCATGCACGCGAATACCTCTGGCATGGGCGTTGCTCAAACCGAGCAGGGCAGCACTTATAAGCAATAGCCCAACAAGTACGATAGACCCAGCCTGGGTCATGTTTCCTCCCAGCGCGGCAGTAAGGTACACCAGCAGCTTGGCTATCGCCTCGAGATACCCGTCGATGTGCGACTGGGCACGCAGCCAGGCATGTGTAACGAGGGCCTGAAGGTCTGCGTCTGGACCTCGAAGACGCACTGCGTGGCCTCCACCGAGATCGACCATGTACTCAGTGACGCGGTGGTCGTGGGGAGTGTGGCCTGGTGATTGGGTGCGGTGCTTGATGGCCCAGACGTTGAGGATTCGCGAGGTTATGAGCGTCAGGAGGATGGCGAGACCCCACCAGTCCTCAAAGAGGATCATGAAAGTGAGGGAAGAGACTGTGAGGAGGGGACTGACGAGGTAGAGGAGATGACTGAGCCAGTCGACATCCGGGAGAGCGTCCCAGTCATCGTTGTCTTCGTTCTCGTCCTCTTCATCTTCAAGCTTCCTCTTCTTGAACAGCTTTTTGAAGGATTTTACTGCTTTCCAGGGCATGTCCAGCCCAACATCCAACGTCACGATACCCTCAGGGCTTTGGCTGCAAAGAGCGACGAGGTAACTCGCCGTCACGGAATTCTTGACTGCATAACGCACCCCGTTGAAAGTCTCAACAGGCAAGGCAACCAAACCAATAGGGGCCTCGCGCTCAAAATCGTCGCACGCTTGCTGGTAGTGCAGACCTGGAGCGAGCACAAGGGCGTCGACCCACGAGGCGCCGCCCACGAGGGCTGTGCGCCGGGATATGGTACGGAGGTCGGCGAGGGCGAGAAGACCGCTCGCAGAGAGGACGATGCCGGGGAGAGGGGTAGTGGTCCAGGATGGGATGAGTGATCGAGGCTGGTGCGTGTAAGTGGGAGTTTTTAATGTTGGTTGAGACTTGCCTCCATTTTTAGTCAGTGGCGACTGACTCTGTGACTCCGGGAGTTGAAGGAATGAACAGTTGTGAGAGTGCGTTGGGCCTTTTCCTGGTTCTATTCACTCAGGTGTATAGACTAACACGAGTTCCGAAGGATATCGAGGTGGGATGCTGGAAGACACCCAAAGTTCATAAGTACACAGGTGAGAACTCGATAACTATAAGAGGGGTTGCTATGAGGTCCATGTTAGGGGTTTTATTCTTTATGAATGATGTGCCAAGTTGAATGTTGAGACATGAGGTTGTGGTTAGTGGCACGCGATCTATCTGGAAGCCGCGTGGAGGTGTCTCATGACATATGTCTTGTGTAGGACGACGATATTGATACTCTAGAACTATTGGGTGTAAACTCAAATCCCTTCCTTTATGATTGGAATAAACTTGCCGTTGGATGAAACATTTCTGCTTTTTAACATTTATTTCTAGATGCAGCACGCGACAGGCACTCCAACTTGGCTCTCGGTAGTCAATAGTTTTAGAGGTGTGAAAAGCACTATAGTTCACAAACACCTCGCTTTCCACTTCGCTCGGTTTGTTTTTCCGAGTTTGTTAGTTAAGCAATTAATTCACGTTTATTTCCATTTATTCCTAGAGTCCTTATGCATTTAAACTACAGGCAATTATGCTCCCCTTCACAAGTACTAGGTAGACAGTCAATGTCCAACACCAAGTTGATTACCCTACACCGCAATCCAGATGACTAAGCATTGCGCAACGAACAGGTTGCCGTCATGATGCATCAAGCCAGCTCTCGAAGCTCCAAAGCGTTCAAGTGAAGCCGCACAACGTCCCCTCACAACACCATCATGCGGCTATCACTAAAGCCACTGCTCCTCCTGGGGCTCTCATCCCTCGGCGCGGCCGTGTTCCAGGACGAGGTCGGCCACATCGATTTCCACCACGCGCTCGTCGGCGTCCCCCAGGTCGAGACCACCTTCTTCCACCGGCCGCGAAAGCAGGATAAGGCGAGCCTGCTCTACACCCTCAGCGATGTCGGCATCGTCGGCGCCGTGAACCCCAGCAATGGCGCCCTCGTCTGGCGCCAGCAGATCTCGGATGGCATCTCCAATGGCGGCGGCTTCTTGCGCGCTGCTGAGGGGGAGCACTGGGTTGCTGCTGCACACGGGGCGCGTGTCCAGGCTTGGGATGCTCTGACGGGCCGCAATGTCTGGCACAACGAATTCAAGGGCGAGGTCAAGGATCTGGAGATTCTGGAGCTGACCGAGAGCTCGAGGAAGGATGTCTTGGTTCTGTTTGAGGAGGACGGCTCGACGGTTCTGCGACGTATACACGGCACCCTCGGCCAGGTTGTCTGGGAGTTCCGCGAGGTGGCCAAGAACATCCCTCTTCAGGTTTCCACCGACATCTCCAAGATCTACGTTGTCAGCCTCCACGGATCCCCCTCGTCCTACAGCCTCAAGGTCACTGCTCTCGATACCGTGTCTGGGACGCGCGTGGACGACCTGTCGATTGGAACCAAGGGCGATGTCCACGGACCTAAGGACGTCATGTTTGTTGGCGGCAACTCGGCGGCGCCCATCCTCGCGTGGGCCGATGCAAATCTGTCCAAGCTCAAGGTCAACGTCCTGGGCAGCAAGACGACCCAGGAGCTCAAGCTCCCCGCTGAGGCCGTCTCAGTCGCGATTCATGCCCCGCATCTTACCCAGTCGCAGCCGCACTTCCTCGTTCACACCAGGACCAAGACGGGCAACAAGGCCGAGGTTTATCACACCAACCTGAAGAGCAACCAGGTCTCCAAGGCTTACGAGCTGCCTCACCTGTCGGGCCTCGGCGCCATCTCGACCAGCTCCGAGGGAGCCAACGTCTACTTTGCCCGTATCACTGAGGATGAGACTCTTGTTGTGTCTTCCGAGTCGCATGCTGTTCTTGCCCGCTGGCCTACTAAGCCCGCTGGCGCTATCGAGGCTGTTCACGCCGTTGCTGAGGTCCTAAAGAAGCCTGGCGGCGAAGGATTCGCTATCAGAGCTGCTGCCCTTACCAAGTCGGAGGATTGGGTCCTCGTGCGCAATGGTGAGATTGCCTGGAAGCGCCCCGAAGGCCTCAGTGCTGCCGTTGCTGCTGTGTGGGCAGATGTTCCTGGCAGCGAGAACCTTGCCAAGGTCCTTGAGCAGGAGGCTCACACCAACCCCATTGAGGCCTACATTCACCGTGTCACCCGCCACATTGATGATCTTCAATACCTCCCCGACTACCTCGCTTCTCTTCCTGAGCGATTCATCACTGGTGTTTTCGGTGGTGAGCCCGTCAGCAAGAAGGAGGGCCTTCACCGTGATACCTTTGGCTTCAACAAGCTCATCGTGCTCGCGACTCGACGTGGCCGCATGTATGGACTCAGCACTGAGCACAATGGCCAGATTGTCTGGTCCAAGTCTGTCCTCCCTCAGCTCCCTGGCGAGACCCTGGACGTCAAGGGTATCTATGCCAAGGATGAGGGCATTGTCACTCTTCGTGGAGCCAAGGGCGAATACGTTGCTATCAAGAGCGACACTGGCGACGTTGTCGAGGTGATGCCCCCTGGATCGCTGCCTCATGTGTCCAGCACTGTCGTCGTCGACAGCTCATCTGGCAAGTGGCTGCTCCCCATTGGTGTCAATGGTGAGGCCGGCCCTATTCCTGCTGGCTGGACTCCTGATCAGACCATCGTCATCCGAGGTGAGGGCGATATCCTCAAGGGCGTTAAGTTTGTTGAGGAGAACAACAAGGTTTCTGAGGAGGAAGTTTGGCAACTTCAGCTCTTCCCCGGACAGACCATTGTTGATATTGCCAAGCCTTCATCCCACGATCCCGTGGCTTCTATTGGTCGCGTCCTGGCGGACCGTCGCGTCAGCTACAAGTACCTCAACCCCAACACGATCGTGGTGGCTGCCGCCAATAAGGCTGAATCCACCCTGTCAGTTCAGCTGGTTGATACAGTTTCGGGCCAGGTTCTGGCCTCTTCATCGTATGCCGGCGTCGACTCGACTAAGCCAATCTCTTGCACTATGGCTGAGAACTGGTATGCATGCACCTTCTTTGGGCAGTATACTCTCGAAGATGGCACCAAGCGATCCATCAAGGGATACCAGATCGTTGTGTCTGATCTCTACGAGTCATCTTCGCCTAATGACCGTGGTCCTCTTGGCGATTCTGTTAACTTTTCCTCGCTTAAGCCCATGGACACGCCGACTGGACCTCCTCTGCCTTGGGTTGAAGAGCAGGCCTATGTTCTCTCTCAGCCGCTCGACTCCCTTGCTGTGACACAGACTCGACAGGGTATTGCGAACCGTCAGGTTCTGGGCTACCTTCCCGAGTCTCACGGCATCGTCGGTCTGTCTCGTCAGATCCTCGATCCCCGTCGGCCCGTCGGCCGAGACTCGACCCCAGCTGAGAAGGAGGCTGAGGGCCTCATCAAGTACACGCCAGGCATCGAGATCGACCCCAAGTCGGTGGTCTCGCACCAGAGAAACGTGCTGGGCGTCAAGGGCATTGTTGCATCGCCAGCCATTGTGGAGAGCACGAGTCTGGTGGTGGCTTATGGCGTTGACGTGTTTGGCACCCGGGTTGCGCCTAGCGGAGTGTTTGATATTCTTGGAAACGGCTTCAACAAGGTGACACTCGTGTCGACCGTGGTGGTGCTGCTGGGCGGCGTTTTGTTCCTTTCGCCAATGGTAAGTGACTCGACTCTTTTGAGTTGCCGTGACATCCGCTTGTGTAGACAGCTGGCTGACACTAGATTCTGCAGGTACGGAGGAAGCAAATCAACCGGAGATGGGAGGGACTGTAGAGTACAGCAGGAGATGGATGGATGGATGTCAGACAGACGCGGGAGTTAATGACTAGACTCGGCTGATGCGGAACCAATGATGGTGGCACATTGGCCTCTGGGTTGTAAATGGAAACGAGTTTTTTGCTTTTAGGTTCAACTGATTCAACGGCATGCCCCGAGGCTATTGGATGGTTTCACTCGTGATATTCCCGTGTTTGGCTTTTGGAGTCAGCCTCACGATGCTACGGTTCCAATGGGAAATGGGTGTTGAGGACCCTTGAGGGAATCTCCCGTGAGCAGCCATATTCCCAGAGGGAGGCGGCGTCACGGCCAGAGCGGGTGATGAGGGGCTGGCGTCCTCCGCCGATGAGCGGAGCAAAGACGGGCTTGGCGACACGGCGGTGTGGGGCTGCAGAGGCCGTGTAGCACGGGGAGTGAGACTGTTCTGCCTAGGTAGGCAGGTATAGCATAGCAGGCGAGGTAGACAGACATGTCAGTGTTACTTTGCTGAGGATGAATTGGCTGACAGTTGGCTTGGCTTGGGTGTCACAGCATAGACCGGACTGCTGCTACCTCGTGTTGCTCTGCAGACTGACTGCAAGCCTTCCCGTAGGTGTACTGCACTGACTGTAGGTTGATCGGACAATGAATGACAGACATTGGCACTCATGCACCGATCAGACGAGCTCAAGGTTTCTACGCAAGACGATAGGTTCCTCCTCCTTTCGGGCCTGTCAGCAGGCACACGCACAAACGCACCCCATCTTTTGAGTACACACACGCCCTACATCAGCCTAGCCTAGCCGAGGGCTGTCCTTTTGGCTCTCGAATAAGATGATGCCATCGTGCAGCTTGCTACTGTATGTACTCCAGTCGGGCGACGACCCGCGAGGGCTGGACATTTTCCGTATTCTCGTCTTTTCAGCTCGTGTGAATCCGAGGCCTGAAAGGGAATTCAACCATCACGAGATGGATGCTGGCAAAAGACATGGGGCAAACACTCCAATCACAGACCTTTAACACGTTAAAATTTGACCAATCTTTCAACGAAGCTTCTGCTAAGAAAGCCCAATAGGCGAGTAGAGAAAAGCCCGTAAGCACAAGCAAAAGCCGCATGAAAAATTCCCCCGAATTCCCCTTCTGGAAGAAGAAACTCGGACCCTCGGGGGCGTTGCTTCAACACGAGCGGGGGAATGGCTTGCATTGGCTCTTGACGAATGAGCGATGAAGGTTTTATGTCGAGTGAGGGTGTGTGGTGATGGACTTGCGGGGTATAAAAACGACGACGAGCCTAGTATCGTCTACTTGTTTTATTTTTAGATGAGGGATTGGTATTGATGAAGAGGCGCTGGATGGATGTGTTTTTGGTCATGAGTGAGAGAATAGTTGGTGTTACATTGCGTGCGGGATGTGTGTGAGATAATTCATCAACTCTTTCACGCTTGATCGACTGTTTCTATTGTATCACAGCTGCAAGCAAGGAAGATGCCCATCACTCGGGTCATACAGAAGAGTAAGCAAATCCTCCGAGAGGACTGAATATAGCGGGGACCCGTTTGATGTCCCGAGCGTAAGGCTGGGATTCTTGTCACCCATGTGCTTGTAACTGGGCTCTCTCCTCATCTACGCTCGAGCTGTACAGATTCATATGGCTAGGCTAGGCTAGCTGTATAGTTAGCTGTATGATCCCTTCTGCATTGGCGAATACGGGGTGATGACCACTTGCTAGCCAACAAGGCAATCATGATATTTCCCTTCCCACACCAAGCTACTGCGAGAGCAACCACCAGACATCGTATTCCGACCCAGGCTCTGCTGATCACCCGTCCCCTCTTCCGGGTGCGTGGCTTACATGTATCTCGGCATTGGGGCCTCTTTATGGGGGGTGGAATAGCTTCAGAGGGGGAGAGCTGCTTCGCCTCCACACCATCTTGGGTGCAGAGAGAGCCTTGTCAGCTCGTGTTTTCTTGACCGTCAGGCATTATAGATCTAAAGAGAGCAAGAATAGTAACATATGTGTGTCTGAAAAGTATATAAACTCCCCCTTCCCCACCCCAGATCCCAACACTTCTCATCCTCATCAGTCAAACTCAAGCAAGCAAGCAAACAACCTCTCGCTCAAACAACAAAAACACTCGCTTTCACCTCAACCACCACTCACAAAACATCATCATGAAGGTCACCGCCGTCTTCGTTGCCGCTCTCGCCACCCTCGGCGCTGCCTCTCCTCCCAAGGGCTGCACCCCCGGAACCTACTCCTGCACTGGCGACCTCAAGGGCTGGCAGGTCTGCGACGTCACCCGCAACTGGGTCGTAAGTTCACCTCGTCCTTCTCATGAGAATAACTACTCACAAGCTTCTAGTTCGCTGGCGCCTGCCCCCCCAAGACGGGCTGCGTCTTCTACAAGCCCAGCAACAGCCCCTACTGCGTCCCCCCCGGCTTCAAGTTCCCCCAGAACTAAGACGGACCTTTCTCACGACGTGGATATAGCCACCGGAGCTGCAGTCTCCTCGAAATTGCCCCTCTATCCTGGTCGTCAAGATGGGAACTGAATCGTTTGGGAATGGGTTTGGGTTATGGTAGTACATGACTTTTTGTCTGCTTTTTGCTTCATGCTTGCATGAGTTACGATCCTTTCATGTGCTTAATTCGATATACGGAACATACACATACATGAGACTGGGGCTTCAACTCTTTATTAGATAGGTAGCATAGCGTCCGCAAATCTACCACAGTACCCCATGGCTTGTTCAACTTTGCAGTAAAGGTGATACTAACTTGTACTTGGATCAGCATTTACACCATGGCAGCATGGATCAAACATCTGATGGGAACCAACAGACGGCAGGGCACTGATTAACACGAGAAAGAGATGATAATATAATCCAATTTATCTCTAGAGTCAATACTATTGAATGCTGTCCTATCCAAACGCCCCTAACACTTGATCAAATGTATGCTGCTCACGTATCTTGTCATAATCTGCCCATGTAATCTAGCAGTCGCCCTTCCAGTTCTTGCTAATCCACTCCGTCATGTGATATGTCCAAGTGCCATCGATGTACTGCTCGACACTGTCCTTGGTATACTCACCACCCAGGAACTTGAGCGCATCCAGGAGCCAGGGCTGGATAAAGTCGAGGTAAACAAGATCCACCGTCTCAGGCTTGCCGCTCTCGGGGAAGGCAATCTCGGCCTGCACACAGTTGGGCAGGTGGTACGACTTTACAGGCTCATGAACCGTGTCGTCGCCGTCAGCACCAATGTCATCCTCGGTGGTGTAACCAGCGGTGAGATTTGGCTTGTCATCAAAGCTGCGGAGTTCCAGGCGACCTTCCTTATCTTCCTCGTCCTCTCGAGCCTGAGAGACAGTAGCAGGGATGGGGAACATTTGCTGAGGAAGACCAAGGAACTTGGGGTCAGCACCCTGCTCTGTCAAGATTCTCTCGAGGCTGTTGAGCACATCGATCACCTCAGAAGCCATCTTGTACGGCACATCCGGGATGTATCGGAAGCCGCTAGTAAAGGGGCTGATGGCGAAAGTGCTATCTCGGGTAAAGGCGCCCTTGAAGATGTCGAACCTGACGCCACCCGTGTTGGTAATGGCAATTCTTGGCTTGTCTTTGCGATCTTCGCGCGTGATGATATCGGGGAGTACTTGATCGGTGATCCAGCTGTAGATGTTGTCCTCGCCTGGGTACTTGGCTCGGTTCATCCACAATGTCTTTGGTGCGCACCCAAACCTGTGGTCGAGATTGAGCGCCTTGCGGGCACTAGTAATCATACCACTAACTTTCTGGCCTTGCTCAGTAGGGAACGTCGATTCGTTCAAGCCAGTGTGGTAGTGAAGTCCGTAGAGGTTGGTGTCAATGTATCGGCGAGTAAAAGAGGGAGAAGCGGTAGCCTTAACCTCCTTGGCATCTTGCTTCTTGATGCCATCGATCGACATCCATCCAATCGTCTCCAGATACCGGCCGCTGGCAATAGCAAAGGCCTTGGAGTCATACTTGACAGCATCTCGAACATGGGCATGGCCGCCAAAGAAGGCGATGGGAATGTGCCAATTCTGCTTGCGAATCGCGGTAAAGATGGTCTTGAATTCCTCCATGCGGAGACCAACATGGCCAATCACTACAAAGAGATCGGGCTTCTCACGGATGGCCTTCTGGAACCATTCCTCTTTGATCGTCTCCGCTACAGGTTGGACGACGGTATTATTGGCGTTGCCAGTAAAGTCAAAGATGAAGCCAAAAGCCACCACCTCGAGGCCCTGGTTCTTTGTCTTAAACTTGCGGTATCGCTGAGCTTGAGGGACGCGATCACCCGTCTCAAAGTCGATGTAATCGAGATTTGAGGCAAGGTATTTGCCCTTGAAGTTGGGGACTGTAGTATTGTGTTCCTTGTCGGCCGAGTAATGCTTGTAGAGCTCGTGGTTGCCGGTGCAGATGATGTCGACGTCGGCTTCGGCGTAGATATCGTATTGGTAGAGGCCCTTTGGGGTTGAAGCATCGTAGAGGCCGTTCCCCTCGACTCGGTCGCCAGTATCGATGACTATTACGTCCGCTCCCTTGTCGTCTGCCTGCTTGCGCATGTGTTGGGTGAAGGAGATGTAATCCCCCCAATCGGCCGAGTACTGAGCTCTAGACAAGGTTAGCTATAGGCCACAAGGCTCCCAGATGCCAGCCACAAGGGCACATACTCTTGGAGATGGCCCCCAAGCCAGCCATGGGTATCAGTTGTGTGGATAAAGTTGATCTGACCCCAGGTGAGGTCTCTCATGGGACCTGGCACAGGCTGGACAGCTCCCGGCTGAGCGGCGTGAGCAACAGCGGCAAGCGCTGAGCTAGCAACCAAAGCTCTACTCCTCAAGACCATACTGCAAAAGAAAGACGAGGTTGTGTGCCAATATGAGTACAAAAGTGATTCAACGAGACGGGAAGATGACTCAGTCCTGTCTTGTTGATGATGAAGATGGAAGAAGGAGCAGCTCGGCTCGAGTGGAGGAGGACCCGGAGCGATAAGGTACCTGCCGCTAGCAATGACGTTTGAGGGGCCGAGACCCTGATGGCCGATAAGAGGAAAAGATGATTGGCTAAATGTCCTTACGTTATCGGCCTTGACCAATGGCATCGGCGGATTCTCCCCGCAAGGGCGCAGCTGGTCTTCAGTGTGTGCATATCAGCGGACCCGGTGCCTGGAGCACGGGACTCGTGTTGCTCGGGGTGAGACAAAGCCCAAATGATGGAGATCCATGTGACTTTGTAGTGTGATTGATGTTGAGGGATCGGTGTTGAGGAGATGGTGTCAGTGCCCTCTTGAGGGTAGTAAATGGAATGGCTGGCTAGGAATACAAATCGAGGTCTTGTCTTTTAATGGTCCCTGGGATTTGTTCATTAGGTATTCAATGGGCATAGTATTGAACGTAGGTTGTAAGAGACGTTGTAGGAACGTGCTGCTCAACTACATTTGGACAGTATTCGAGGAGGAGTGAGAAGGGACGGGAGCTCCGTTGTGCCTTAGCTACCAATGAAGGCCGGCAGATACATATTGATGGAGTACAGAATATGTGGTGCCCTGGAAGCTCGCCAAAGTGCTGGATACAACTGCTCTACGGTTATTTGCATCGATGTAAACTCTACGATGTTTTTCTTGACAAATGTAGCCTCTGCTAAACACTATGGAATGCCAGGTGGTCAAGAGCGTCGGTCCAGATGCAACAGCATCCACGCGATGCAAGGAACCGAGCCCATCGTATGAATGACGGCAACCCCCTTCAAACAAGACAAAATGGGCCTGACAAACCTTTGACCTCTCCGTCCGGCACCTGAACCGAGGCATACGACACGTCTCTTACACTGATTTTACCCAATCTGTCCCCAACCGTATCTCGCACTGCAATGCCATAGGACAGCCCTATCACCATCCTGAGCCCAAAGGTGCTTACCCCATTCGGGGATGATGGTGCGAAGCCAGGTGGTGGCAATCATCCAGAGACGGGCGCTCATTGGATGAATCGCCATATGGTGGATCCAAGAGACGCCGGTACGAAATACGATGCGGCGGAGGCTCCACTCTCGGCCGCTGTGCCTCCCGATGGCCGGGTTGTTGTTTGCGGCTTAGATGCCCGGTGTTTGGTGATTTGGCGTCTTTTCGACTTATAAAGGACTTGTCTCGTCTTGTATCCTTTAACTTGATCCTCTGTGTTTGTGTTTTGGTGATGGTATTGGACAAGCTGTCTTTTAGCGAAAGACATACGGCAAGAAACTCAAGTGTCAGCAAATCGGGTTTCGGAGCATCTATCTCTACGTCCTTGTCCGACCCGTCGGATGTCGACAGTCTCCCACGGAAAGCCCCTGAAGACCGAATCTCGGCCTAGCAACATCATATTACTCGGGGACTTCCCATCACAGAAACAACGACATGCCCGACGGTGCTCTTCCGAAATCTCTACCTCCGACGAAGCCTGGTGAGACTGCCCGGCCCGCCTGCTTTTCGGACAACTGTATCGAATCCCGGCGAAAGTGGAGTCCAGTTGATCAATCGCTGATACTCTCTCCCAGGAACAACAAGTAATTCCCAGACGTACACTGTCACCTCGGAAAAAGAATGCAGCGACCTCTTCCTCCGTGAAGTTTCGGCGTTGCCTGAGCGGGAGCCAGTTACCAGCAACACGACGTCTCCAACGGATAAGCAAATGCCTATAATGTCTCGTATGCTATCTTCAAACCATGAATCGTATGGCTGCAGCATGGCTAACCCGACTCAGGGAGAGATTCTGCGCAGATAGATAGCATGACGAGGAACAATGTCTGGATAGGCCGTACCGTCCGGATCGCCATGTCAAACGTCCTTTCTGGATCATGACCATCGACGATTCAACATATCAGAAGCCACTGGGCTTTTGCAATTCACGCCGACCTTGGCTGAGACGTCGGCTCAGCATGAACAGAATGCCGGATAGGGGTAATAAAGGGTCGGTGGAAAGACATGGTCGTCGTTATCGAGGTCGCCTTGCAGAGTGATGTTGGATGTGCGCGAGGTCACCTAGGAGTTAAACCTGGATGTCGCAGTTGCCACATCACAAGGATAGGAATATTGATACGGAAAGAGTCGTGTAGATATCTCGACAATTCCATCCGGCGTTTGGGGATTGATGCCACGGGATGGCTCAACGATGAAGATGGAGTATCCAAAAGCGGATATGAGAGTCGTCTGAGAAACTGGTATACCGCGATCACTCAGCTCAATATATTACCTACAATCCGATGACCAAGAGATGGTACATGATTCGATGTCAAGTCAAATACTCGATTGTATTCGGGCCAAGTGCCACGATCCCCCACGTGGCTACCCACCATCATCACCTCATGCCTCAAATCAGCAACCATGCCCAGACCTTCTAGACCGGGTTGTGCGCCGTAGCCGCCCGTGGGACTTTAGCCCTCAGGACGCCACCAACAGCTGAATGGAGGGGACCAATCTTGATTGACTCTTCTAGTAGTGACTCTCTTTTCTAAATGATCTCATGGAATTATTTTTCTGTACATGTCTTTTTATTCTGCACAAGGTCTCACCGATACGGAGCGCTAGCTCACCCGCGCACATGCTACTGTAAGCACTGTAACTTGACTGCTGCAGCAGTTCTCAGGGAGCTTTGGTCCCGGCCCCGCCGTGACCCCGCCGTGAAGAAACGCCACGGCCACAGCAGAACCGCTAGACTGGCTAGGCAGCCCACCACGCCAGGACGTTTACCTTGATCGGGTTTAGTGCTAGTTCTTGGCTCCCGCGTCCCGTGGATCTTTGTACGCCACAAAGCCAATCAGGAGCCTTATCATCAAGTGCATCTTGAGACCTTTCCTGTTTGGGGTTGGCCGAGGCTGATGGAGGAAGGAAAAAAAATTGGATGGACCAGCAGATGATGGAGACAAGCTGCCCGTCGACCATGGTCGCGGTACAAGATGTTGCGCTCAGCCTGTCCCGTCTCTTCTTTTCCTCCTCTTCTCTCTATCGCTGTTAGAAGGGATCGTCGCTTTCAACGGTGTCTCCGTGTAGTCGTCGCCGATCAATCGCCTCCAACTACTCACTCCACAGACCAGTCTTGCGCAGAAGGTGGGCGCATTCAAAAAGCCCCCCGCCTCTCATCTGATCACAGTCCTCCTCTGGACTTGACCTCTCCTCCTTTAACCTCTACCCTCCAGCCCATGTCGACAAGCGCCAATTCGGCCCTCTCTTTCGACTACCACGCGCTGGCACATTGCTACATGTGCCGCTTCGGCATATAAAACATCAGCGAGCGACTTTGAGTCTTTGCGCTTGCTGCAAACCTAGGGGACGATAAGAAAGACTTCATCCAACATTTTGAGCAGACTACCACCATCTCTTGCGATTGGTAGATCTGGCTTTTATACTTTTACTACATCAAGATATCGATCCGCGCTTCTAGAATAGGGCTATTCGAGGTACGTACGACGTTGGCGCAGTGCGATCAGCGTCATGGACTCGGATGGGGGACGAGCTAACGGGAATCTCCAGGCTACGTCTTGTACACCGAGTGATCCTCATAGAGTAGATCTTAGACTCCGTCGAGCTCCGTTTCGCAATCCCTATCCTACGATACACAACATCTTGCCTAGACAACACGACTACTGTCACCATGGCTACAAACAGCTCTTCTGTCGGCGACACCAAGGGCTTCGGCTCTCCTAGCGCTGACCCAGTCGTCGGCTTTGCCAATGCCCCGGGCCAGAGCCAGGACGCCGCTGTTAGCCAGGGCATTCACACCCTCGAGGTCAAGTCGGTCCATTGGTACAGTTACCTCACCACCGTCGACTTCTGGATCGTCCTCGCCCTCGGCCAGGTTCTCGCTCTGTGCATCACGTCGACCAACACCTTTACCAGTTTCCTCGCCGAGGAGGGCACAAGCATTCCAGCCTTCCAGACCGTCTTCAACTATATCCTCATGTTCCTCATCTACACCCCCATCTTCCTGTTCAAAGATGGTCCTCGCGAGTGGGTTCGAGTCGCCTGGACTGATGGCTGGAAGTACTTTATCATGGCGTTCCTTGATGTTCAGGGCAACTACTTTACCGTCCTGGCCTACCGCTACACCAACGTCCTCTCGGCCCAGCTCATCAACTTCTGGGCCATTGTCTGCGTCGTCGTCATCTCGTTCTTCCTGCTCAAGGTCCGCTACAAGATCTTCCAGATCGTGGGTATCCTCATCTGCTGCGGTGGCATGGGTATCTTGATTAGCAGCGACCACATCACGGGCTCCAACGGCGGCAAGGGTCTCGATATGGTCAAGGGTGATCTCTTCGCCCTGCTCGGTGCCACGCTCTACGGTACTACCAATGTCTTTGAGGAGTGGCTCGTGTCCAAGGCGCATCTGTACCATGTCCTGTCTTTCCTTGGCCTGTTTGGTATGTGCATCAACGCTGTCCAAGCAGCCATCTTTGACCGAAAATCCTTCGATAACGCCACCTGGAACGGCGACGTTATCGGCTGGATCATCGGTTTCACGCTGTGCTTGAACCTGTTCTACGCGCTGGTTCCTATCATGCTGCGAATGGGCAGCGCGGCCTTCCTCAACATCTCGCTTCTGACGGCCAACTTCTGGGGTGTCATCATTGGCACCCGTGTCTTTGGCTACAAGATTCACTTCCTTTACCCCATCGCTTTCGTGCTCATCGTCATCGGTCAGCTCATCTACTTTGTCACTGGCAGCATCCTTAGCGATTCCAAGAAGCCCTGGCTGGGAGACAACCAGGAGGACGGTGTCCTGGGCTTTGGAACTGCCAAGCTCAAGGCTCTCAATGCTGCTCGCAAGGCCCAGATTGAGGCTGAATCTGGTGGCAACGAGTCCTGATCTGGTCCGAGTGATGTTGACGAGTAAACGAATGGTACAGGCGGGTTGGATATGGAGAAGAAGAGATGGAGTTGGAGAGTCTGGATGATTGCATGCCGTCTTGGATAGATCTTAGCTGATGGACTGATGGACTTGTCTATGGTCGAGATGCTGGGGGCTGGCGCGAGATAGCATGGATATTAATATATCAATATTTACTGAATGTTTTCTTCTATTGTAATTTAACCTCGGTGAAAAGATCATGATCTAATCCGGAACAACCACAAAGCTCAAATCTCTTTCGGCATGGTCCAACTCGCTCCTTGTTCCACTCTCGACTCGTCATCGACTCGATCTTTGCCTTGACCATGTTTCTCTGAGACTCACAACGGCATCCAGTGTGTAGGGGGCCCTGTGTCTGTTGTATATATAATGCATCTTTCCTTCAAGCACTGAGAAAAACGTGCGCGCAGCACAAGAAGGTTCTTGCCCTTTCCCTCGGAGATGCGGCGTTGAATCCAAGATCTAATATCGTCAGAGAAGAGTTCGTATGCCTTCTTCTGTGGTATGGGGGGTGGGAACCCAGCCCAAGGCGTGAAGAAGAGCCGTCTAGCTGTTGCAATTCCATCCAGGCATGACGGGCTGGGACTGTATATCATCTGCGTGACCTAGCGACTGTTGATCTCGTTCGCAGACGAGTAGTTGCCTTTGAGCTAGAGCCTCACCAAGTCAAGGGCCGGCATGGCATATATAGAATGCGGTTGATGTGCAAGGTATGGCAATTGGATGGGAAGAGTTGCACTATCTCTCAACCTTGTCGTCAGGGGGTCATGGCCGTATGATGGAGGTGGTGAGGATTCATCTCGTCAACTCTTGTCCAGTCCCCTAGGGTGTCTGGCTGACCCTAAGAAGTTGGGCTTCTGTTGTTCAGATTATCTGGACATCCCCATCGTCCTGTAATGCTGCCCACCAGTTGACCAGCTGACTATATATATCCACGAGCCGGCGAAGAAAGAAGATGAAATCTCCGATCCGTGGGGATGCTTTGTCGAAGATGCCGTTTAGAGACAAAGCTGCTCTTGGTTGAGATTGAGGGTGCAAAGGCATTCTGGAAAGTTTCGCATCATCTGGAACGTTATTGCCATCGCGCTGTAATTGCCTTCGACGTCTTTTGAATGCTAGATCTCCTCTGAGTTCTATATAATGCTCTTTTCGAGAGCAATTTGTTCTTGTGACCCCGGCTGCTTCTTCGGTTCTCCCGACTGAAGGGGTATGCGGTGATGTGTGAGAGGTGAGAAACCTGACAAGCCCGCTGAACTCAATAGCCAGAACGTCCTGGAATGAAATGGTCTCCAGGACCGCCGCTTTCCTTGCACCATGGATAGCAGGGGATGGCAGGAGATGCAAATTTCTTCTGCTGCCAGGGGACTTGAGCGCATTGAGGTAGTGGAATGCCATTCATCACCCAGTCCATCAGAGGATGAGACAGTCTTGAAGGACATTGCTGCGTTCCCAGGCAGGAGGGCAAATCTCCCGTCGCCCAGTCATCTTCCTAATGAGCGTTTTCCAGGGACGGAGTCATTCGGCCCGGCTCACAGTGACGCCCTGGGATATCTGTCAACATTTGTGGGGGACACTGATGAATGTTGGTATTGTGACTGAGTTGCTCCAAGTCCATCAACTCTTCAAAGCTAGGTAGTCGAGAATCTTGAAGTCGTCATTCGTGCCACGACCCCCCATCGTCGAGGAAGTGGACGACTAGGCCCTTGTGGACGACTAGGCCCTTGTGGACGACTAGGCCCTTGTGGTCCATATATATAGTAAGTGATTCAGGTCCGTACGCAGGGTGATGGGGAAATAGACAACATGGTCCAAGACTAGTCGCACCAGCTCCGCGTTTCCTCTCTGGCAGGCTTGATGGATCGCCTTCACGTCCTTTCCCAAGTGAATCTCGGTCTCGCCACTTCCATATTTCGTCCTGCTTTGCGGACTGCGAAATTCCTCAATGGTGGATATACAATTAGTTGTACGAGGCAAGGAGAGTGTTTGTCCAACGAGCCACTTGCTTTTCGGGCAGTCCACACTCGGTGTTGTATGCGCTGGTAGTGGATGAACTGTCTCTCCTCGGGGCATTTGGTGACACAGTCAGGGGCAAGGATGCCTTCAACCCAGAGGACGATATGTAGGGGTGGTTCTCTGAATTTGTAGCCCGGCTCCCCCTCTGCCGGAGTATATCCAGGGGTAGATGCCTTCACCTTGGCACCCGCAGTCATTGTGGGATGGGATGAGGCGACCGCGAACTCTAAGCGCTTCCCGGGCGGCTGGATCAGCCAGCGTTTACACGGAGCTCGGGGTCAGGTCAGGCAAGAGGCGTGTAGCTGCGTCTATCTGTGTGTTGTTGCGCGAACCTGCGCCAAGCATGACGTCGCCGAGGGTGGCTCGCCCTTGTGGTCAAGAGCGGCTCCCTTGACAAGAACCATGCGGAGATTCCGCCGATACTAGGACCACCAGGTTAGCCAAGAGCTACAAGAGGGGCAACGAGAGTCTCCTTACTAGGCGAACCCAGTCCAGGTGCTGCGAGTTATATATGTTGAAGGCAATGTCGTAAAATCCGGAGCAGATGCTCAAGGGCTCGTCAAAGTCTGCCGTGCTCAACGAGGCTGTCCATTGATGTAGAATAGCATACCACTCCTCAAGGCTATCGGATAGGAGCTTCAGAGCGGACCAGACAAACTGTAGTGAGGAGAGAAAGGCAAGTTTCCTCAGGTCTTTCGCCCAATCCTACTGGGTCTTTTTGAGAGCGGCAAGACGGAGGCACAGCTGAGGCGCTGAGTTTGCTTGCTCATTTTCGCGACTTGGGAACTGGGTCAACTACTGTAACGCCGCAACGTGTTGTCAGGTTCCTCTTCCAACGCTTGTCCTTGTGCGTACAGCAAGATTTGGCTCGAAGCCGTTGGCATCATGTATGAATCCCCGACGGCGAAGCGAGACTCGTGATCCAGCTCCCAATAGCCGCGGCCACCAGAGGCTAATGATGACAACCCACAAACACTTCTTTCTTTTGCCGTGGGATGTCATGGGACCTTGGTTGATGCAGCTTCGACAATACCGACTTGCCACGGCATTGCCGCAATTGAGATAATTGTAGCCTTGTCTGTTCTTGACACGCTTATGGCCATATATGAGATCTTGTAGATATGGCTGGTGTGTATATAGGGCCACGAGGGAAGAGGCTGGCTGCGGTTACTGTCGTGAACCAGAGGTCTACCGGTATGGATTGAGAAAGGACCTCGACCAACGCAACTTTTGGTCACTTTGGCCATCGTCTGGGAGCTATCAGGTGTATCGAAGCTTGGCGGTGCAGGCATTTTCCCAGTTCCCATGGCTTCCGCTCAACTCTTTCAGGAAGCTGATGACGCGTCTCCTGGTTCGTATCATGCGTGTAATGAAGTTGGGATCGAAGTAGCCTTCACCTGGGTGAGGGATAGCCAGGGCACAGGGCTGAACCCCAAGAAAATGGACCTATGGCTGTATATATTGATCGTGTTCGGCGGTGCGTAGATCCCCTTCCAGCCGAAGGAGGATGTTGTGTCTTTGCGGATGCTGATATCCAGGCCTTGGCGACTCTTCGTTCCATGGTGAGCTTTGGTGGTCATAGAAACGCTGAAATGAGAAGACAGCGGGTGTTGTACACATGTCAGCTCCAAGGTCCAAATGAATTTTAATGTCTTGGGTTGGGCGTCCGCCCCCGTATCTCACGGTAGCTTCCGCTCTTGAGGTGGAAAGCCTGTAGAATATCCTCCCGACCTATATCTTGGCCGTCCATATTGCCCTTGTACCATCTCAAACTCGCGGCGCCATCAGCGGAAATGTTCCAGCTCTCTATCGCCCTGCAGGGTGAATTTGCGTCGTCGAAGTCATCGATTGCGACGGGGGTTGGAAGGATCCAACGATGCTCATTGGAATTGGGGACTGGGTTGCATGGTATATATATGGACGTTTTCCAGCCATGAGGTGACGGGATTCTGAGGTGCTTTCCCCGGCGGATCTCAGCAATGTTCTGAGGGCTTGAACGCTCGTCGATATTGTGCTGCCGATCGTTGCGCAAGTTGCAGTCTTGTAGGTAGTATATAGGCTCATGTTGAGCGGGAATGACGGGGAACGTGGTTATCGAGTAGGGAAGGCATCTTGATATGATGGACTGGTTTTCTTCGATGGCCTGTTTCCTGTCGACCTGCGCTTGTGTAGAGAAGAATTTCCCCCAATATTCATGTATGATGAAGGGAGAAGACGCCATTGTCGCTCCCGAGCCTTTGTTGCGGGTGGACTGCACAGTATGTTGAGCACTTCCATAGGTGAGCAAGTTGTAGAGAAGCGGTTGTGAAACAAGCAGACAAAATGGGCCAAGATTTGCTTGCATGTCATCAGTACAATATATATAGGCCATTGTTTATAGGAAATGGCGGTATGTGAAGGAGAATGCTGATATAATCGATGAAGTCGATGAGCGAAAGAGGTGTCGCCACTCGCTTCCATTTGATGGAGCAGAACAGCTTCAAGCTGGGAGCCAGAGGCCAGACGCATACCAGAATGGCCTTTGCAAGAGCAAGAGGAGGAAACTTGTTGTCTCTGATCGGGGCAAGGAGAATGCGCCATGATCGACTTGGTCTCTCTGTGACGGGAGAATAACGCTTGGTCCTGCGTGATTCAGTCTCGCCGTGTTGAACAGAAGGATGAAGAGGTTGGATCCAATTGAGAGGTGTTTGGCGCTGGGATATATCGGGGAGTGTTGCAAGTGTGATGATCGAAGAGGTGAAGCCCACCGAATCAGAGGGGCATGCCCTTGGTGACGCTGAGGCACCACAACTATTGAGTGGAAAGAGTAGGATGAAGGTGATATGGAAAAAAGGGGAGAAGTGCATATACGAGACAGTAAAGTTCTTGATGAACGGGGTTGATCTGGAGCGAGGCGACTGTGGGCAGGGCACCCTTTTATACCTGTCGGACAAGATCTGATTGCCAGGCTAGGCTCATCAACGACGTAATCTAGCGGTGAAGCAATACAAAGAATCCAAGCATATGCTGTTTGCAACCTGATTGCCGTGATTTCCGAGCTTGTTCTGCTTGGTCAAGCGTCTTGCAGGTTGCTGCAGTGTTCCGTGATTGCCTGCAGCCGGCCCCTTGTCATTGGAAGCTATGCAGCAAAGCGGCAAGCTTGCCGACACAACACGTACTGCAGGAATAAACGGAGAAATGAAGTGTGGTGAATTCTTGCTCATGCATCTTGTTGGCCGCCCTTCGGTTGATGGTGTGCTGAGGCTAGAACGGGCTTTGAGGTCACAACTATTCCGCAGCTGAGACGCTGGGGAGATTTTCGAGGTATTGACGGGCTTCCGGTCCCTCTTCTTGGGTACTATATCGAAGGTACATTGAAGAACAGAAATACGACAAAAGGCACATGATGGTAATGCTCCATCATACCATGTTTATCGCCAGTTAGGTCTGATGTTTCCGCACCCATCTCTGCTTCGAGATACGGATACCTGAGCATGCGAGTACTTACCTTGATTTTCCGACGCTTACAAGCATCGCAAGCACGTTTAGATAAGACAGCCTGTCGATTGTTCTTTATCCTGGTGGACATGTTGGATGTTGCGGTGACGTTGAGCGTAAATTCTCCGTGGGGAGTTTCTTTCTTCTATTGCGGGGATCAATCACAACAAAGCCGAGCTGACCAATGGGCAAAGTCCTTGAAGGGGACTGAAGACGGGTTTTGAAGGTTTTTGTGTATCAACTTGGCAATGTTGTTTGGATAAGAGAAATATTTGCCAGGGTAATCAACCTACGTTGCATGTTGAGTTGAGTGAATGTAAGTGCTGCCAACGTGCATCATGCGGCTATCAAACTGCATCTGCTGAGAGGACCATTGTCTACAAGCAGTTTTTGAAAACACGCAGCATCTCTAAGCTTTGCTGATGGACTAGCTTGAGTATGTGAGGCCACAGGAGTAACGTGAAAATGGGCAGGGGAAACCTATCCCAAGTAAGGTTGAGATGGTGTCAAAGACAAGGTGAAGAACACGCTACAGCCTCCTGCGCCATCATTTCAGTTTGCCCAGGTCAAATCAAACTCGATTTCTAACACAAAAAGTGTTCTTTGTTGATCGAGAAAACACCACAGCAAGCCGGAATCCAACTCATTCCAACACTAAAAGCCATCAGAGAATGGAACGCGCACTAGTTGGTCCTTGAGCTATCGATTACTTGCCTTGGCGCTTGAACCAACTCGTTTCATCCGGCCTCCGAGGCTGAAACCTTGGCTATTTGGATTAGAATGCTCCGAGAGCGTGGTTCTAGACTATGGCTTCTCGGCCGATTCTAGATTCTAGCTAGACGAGACACCAAGCTTGATGCGCCCACCCGCCATGCCCAAGCCACGTGCGTTAGGAATGGGAATAGGTCTAGGTCTTGTGTAGGAACTTTGACGCCGCAATTGGCTACACAATTGCTGAGGTGTAAGCCTTGTGGGATCCGGGTCCGTTCGGTCTGTCTTGTGCGAGACTGAAAGCAATCTTCTTATAGAAATGGGACCATCTCTTGGCGTGGAAGTGTTAGCTCAAACTTCTCATCCTCTTTATTCTTTAATTTTTCGAAATGTGGTCCCCCATGTTTATCTTATGCCTCGCAGGCTTGTTCTGGGATGAGGCCATCGCCATCGTCATCCCAGCGCAGAACTCAACCGAGGTCAAGGTGCAGATGGAACACCTCAGTCTCAGGGCCACTGGACCTCTCGGTACTGCTATTGATCGAAAAAACTGGAAGGTCACCTGCGATAGCGATAACCCGGATTCTGACAACGCTTGTCAGAAAGCAATCGACGGCGATGTAGACAGCTTTTGGCATACGGCTTGGTTTGAGGACACGAGCAAAGACCCAACACTTCCACATACTTTGACTGTCGACATGAAGACGGTTCAAAACGTAAACGGCATCTCTGCTCTTCCTCGACAAGACGGCATCACCCACGGATGGATCGCAAGCCACGACGTCTTCCTCAGCACGGATGGGAAGACCTGGGGATCTCCTGTTGCGACGGGAACATGGTACGCAGACGGAACTGAGAAGTTTTCAAACTTTGAGACGAAACGCGCTCGATACGTGCGTATCGTTGCCACTACAGAGGCATACGACGGTCCATGGACGAGCATCGCCGAGTTCAACGTCTACAAGGCTGCTTCTTACACGGCACCTAAGGCTGGTGTTGGAATCTGGGGTCCGACGCTCGACTTTCCGATAGTTCCTGTCGCTGGAGCTGTTGACCCAGGAACCGGAAAGGTGTTGGTGTGGTCTTCATATTATCACGATACCATGAATGGTTCTCCTGGCGGCATGACGCTGACGTCGCTCTGGGATCCAGAGACGGGTATAATCACGCAGAGAGAAGTCTTTGAAACCAATCACGACATGTTCTGCCCTGGAATCTCTATGGACGGAACCGGTCAGATCGTCGTGACAGGCGGCAACAACGCTGCGAGGACCAGTACCTGGGACCCTGTCAAGAACCAATGGGTGTCAGGGCCCGACATGAAGATCTCGCGCGGCTATCAGTCATCAGCCACCACATCCAACGGCAAGGTGTTTACGATTGGAGGTTCTTGGAGTGGTGGTGAAGCCTTCAAACCCGGCGAGATTTTCGATCCAAGCTCGAGGAAATGGACGCTTCTGCCGAATGCAAAGGTTGAGCCCATGCTCACGGCAGACGTCCAGGGCCTTTTTCGTTCTGACAACCACGCCTGGTTGTTTGGCTGGAAGGGGGAAACCATCTTTCAGGCCGGCCCCAGCTCTACCATGAACTGGTACTACACCCAGAGCAAGGGGACCGTCAAAGCTGCGGGAAAGAGACAGTCTAGTCGTGGAGTTGACCCAGACTCCATGTGTGGCAATGCCGTCATGTTTGACGCTGTCAATGGCAAGATAGTCACATTCGGTGGAACACCAAACTACCAGGACTCTTATGCTACGACAAACGCTCACATCATCACCATCGGTGCCCCTGGGACGCAAGCCAAGGTAGCCTTTGCTGGTAACGGCACGAACTACCCTCGTGTCTTTCACACTTCTGTTCTCCTACCAGATGGCACAGTATTCATCACTGGAGGTCAACAATACGCCATTCCCTTCGAGGACTCGACTCCTCAACTCACGCCCGAACTGTACGTTCCCGACAGCGATACTTTTATCAAGCAGCAACCCAACTCTATCATACGAACCTACCACAGCATGTCGATCCTCTTACCGGATGCAAGAGTCTTCAACGGCGGCGGTGGACTATGCGGTGACTGTTCAACCAATCACTTTGATGCCCAGATCTTCACCCCGAGTTACCTCTTGACCAAAGACGGCAAGCCAGCCACTCGACCAAAGATTGTTTCAGTCTCGGCCACTACGGTAAAAGTCGGCGGTTCCATCACCGTCACGACGGGCGGCGTTGTAAACACTGCTTCGCTGATTCGCTACGGAACGGCTACGCATACTGTCAACACTGATCAGCGTCGTATCCCCTTGACGTTGACGGGTGCTGGGAAGAACAAGTACACTTTCAAAGTCCCTGGTGACTCGGGTATTGCTCTGCCTGGATATTGGATGTTATTTGTCATGAATTCTGCGGGAGTGCCGAGTGTTGCGGCTACTCTCAAGGTTACTACCTAGTGCAGGTTACCTGAATATCTTTTTAATCAACACCTATGCTGCTTCATTTGTCCGTTCTCTATGCTGTGTTTGTGAATTCATAATCATAAATCCTCCACCAGCATGGCCTCATCGGTTGGAATACGACAGTCCTCGCCTGTCTTTGAAACCTTGAAAACAAACTTTGAATACCCAATTCAGTTTTCATTCAAGCCCTTGATAGTCCTTTCATTCATGGCCCTTGAATACTTGTTAGATTATCCCTCATCGCGACAGGGCTGTCCTAGCAACTGCTAAAGAGAAACAGAGACAAGCCACCATTCTGTGAGGCAAAGACAAGCTCTGAGCCGAAACAACAATTAAACCCAAAATCAAGACCTCGGAGTAGTGCCTGTCAAGTCGCTATAACACTTCGGCAGATCGTCATCGGGCCCTCGGCAGTTATCCCATGTCCGCGATGCCAAATGGCTCCAAGATCGACACGAACGACAGGCTTCGTTCGGCACAATTCTATCCCGAAGACGCAACCCCCAATACGGAGCTGCAAGCTGGTGAATGAGGAAATTGGGGGCTCATGCGCTCCTATGCTATGCCTCGGCATATATGAATTGCACATATAGACTTTTCTGATGCCATGTTTCAACATGGTCATTGGCGGAATAACGCAGTGTTCTTCCGGGGTGGGGGCAAAAGGACAGCATAGTCAGATGTTTTTGGAATATATGTTGCTATATAACCGGTGTGGTTTGCTTCTGGGGGGATCTTTTGAAAAACTCACTTCCTCTCTGCTGGTGAAGCCTCTCCCTGACCGCTGTATCCCTCATCTTGTTCAATATGAAGTTCTCTTCGGCTTTTCTGTATGTGCTGAGCTCACTTGGCGTAGCTCAAGCTGGGAAATCCCCTTACTTTGTTCTCACCGGTGACTCAACCGTCGCCGTCGGTGGAGGTTGGGGCAATGGCTTCCTGGCCGATCTGAAGAGTCCCGCTTCTGGCGTCAACAGCGGCAAGGGTGGCGCCACGATCCCTTCTTTCCGGGCCCAGGGCCGTTGGGATACTGCTATCAAGGCCGTCAAGAGCCACAAGAAAGATCACGAGTCTATTGTGACTATCCAGTTTGGACACAATGACCAGAAGACGTATACTCTGGAGCAGTACTCGAACAACTTGGCTGGATTGGTTAACGAGGTCAAGGCAGCTGGAGGAACACCCGTGAGTATCCCTTTGTATATGCATATGTGTATACTAACAGAGTAGATCGTCATCACTTCTCTCACCCGCCGTACCTTTAAGGGAGGCAACGTTGTCGAGAACCTCGCTGAATGGCGAGATGCTGCCATCGCAGTCGCCAAGGATCTCAAAGTCGAGTATCTCGACCTGAACACAGCGAGCACCAACTACATCAACGCCATCGGCAAGGATAATGCCGACTTGTACAACCTCAGCCAGGGTGACAGGACTCATCTCAACCCCGCTGGAGAGATCGTCTTTGGGCGTCTGGTTGCTGATTTGCTGCTCGAGAAGAGGCCTGATCTGAAGAAGTATGTCATTCCTAATGAGGCGTTGAGCAAGAAGCTTCGGGAGGGAAAGTTTGCAACTGGAGAGGAGTAAATGGTGTACCTGGGATGTCAAAAACACTCAGTCAAGCATGGTCAAACCAAGGGCCCTGACTATCCAGCAAAGTACATATGGTTTTGAATATAAACTCACGCTTAGTATATTACCAACGCATCTAAATCCTGTGCCAGGGGACTTTCATCTCTAGCAAAGCCTGTGATCCACCGCAACTCTTGTATGGTCTCCGCCTCCCAATCCAGAAGTACCTGTAGTGTGCCGATCCTTCTGAATCCGATAGGGTTTGTTTCAACCTTTTGCAGAAAGAGGCATTGTACGTCCAAGCACTGGAAAGGGTTCCTGTTGGCTCTGTTGTGTGTCAATATCGGTAGACAATACGGATCTTCTTCCATGTGCATCTCGTCGTCTACGTCGAAAGAGAACTCAAAGGTATAGTGTCCGCCCCTATCACCTCTCCATTCTGCGTCATCGAGCTTGGGAGGATTGACCTGGCCCAGCTTCCCAAGAGCGCGGGTATAACCTCCAGTCACTTTTTTATAAATTAGATCAGTGCTGCTCTCAATTTTCGCCTCGGTGATTTTAACCGGATGCCGGTCGATGCCTTCGCGGTCCAACATGCTGATATTTGCGGCTTCAAAATCGAGATATGCCCAACTCCACGAAGGGCCTGTCACCAGTTAGAAAGTGCAGTTCTCCCGGGAAACTCACTCACCTCGATATTTCGTTGGTCTAGTGACGGTCAAGTCATCCTGTCCAACCATGTTCTCCAGCTTCCAGGTCGACCCATGAGGGAGCTGTCCCTTCCACAAGTCTGCCAAGTACTCGTCATCAAGGAGATGCTGCGCTTGGCTAGCTATACCTGCGATGGGAGCAAGATAAGTCTCGCAGACTTTGAGTGTCCGGCATCCCCAGAATAGCTGAGATGAAAAGTGCAAGGTCCGGGGGCTCAATAATCGCTCCTGGAAGACCCAGCCTCGCCCATTCAAGAGTGCTCGAGAAATAGACTTGAAACAGTGATTATCCAGAAAGAGGACATATTCGCTCTCGTGTCCTTTCCGGTTGATGTGCGCCGTACGTGGTGTGATCAAGTGAGAATCTCGCCAGCTGTACAGTCCGCCTTGCCCACGTGAGGCCAAGGGTGCTGCAAAGTTGCAGAAGGAGTATTCGTAGGCCTTTCCCATGATGCAAGACTCCTTCAGCCAGTCCTTCTTTGAGTCTTGGACAATGCACAAGGAATCTATCCATATGTATCGAATGCCCAAGTTTCGACACAGCCGAATTGCATCATGAAAAGTAAATAGCAAGTCCGCCGGTCGAATACGCTTCATAAAGTCGTTGATGTGTACCTTCTTAAGTTTGAGCATGTTGTCAGTCGTCCAGCGATGGCTCAAGGATATGTACAGAGGCGGTGGGGAGCTAGAGCTGAGAGATGAAGCCATCACCAACTTTGGATCTTGGGTCAACCAAGCAGGTCCGCCGTCAATCAGGCGAGTCGGAAGCCACGATGGCCCACTTCTAACGCGACACTGTTCATGCTGCGTGACACACTCAAAAAGCCAGCGTATTGCCATCGACTGACAGACATCAGCACTATTGGGTGGTCTTGGACAATCCGGTACCATCTCCCCGACGGCTGTAGTAGTCGTTAGACTCCTTCATCGGGGCGTCTTGTGTAAGAACCTGCCTTTCTTGGGATAAATATCCACCAAAAGGAGCTCGGGATAGACGTGAGTCGGCGTATCCAGTCGATAAACCAACCCGCCAATCTCGGCGTGAGGCTCAACATCGCCTAGCATCACCCTGACGTCCTGCATCTTGGCCATCCTGTCATCGCCGTCGAGCACAGTCCAGTTCCCGTGCCGTGGTGGCTTCGGCGATTGTCGCACCGAGGGCGGCGAGCACGAGGTGTTTTGGCAGTGCATCTTAACATCCACACAAGTCGTGTAGAGGTGGCATTCTGCGTATGAGTGTGTCTTCTGCCCAGAGGTGCGAGACTCCCATACAAAGACACGGGCTGTGCGATTCTGGCCCGAGAGAAACTTTTCGCTCAGACCTTCAATGTCATTCCAACATGGCTGAGTGAGGCTGACCCTCAAGGTGTGTTCGGGCTGGATCGTGGTCATATTACAGTTGGTTCCGTCGCTCGAGTTGAAGTCTGGTAGAGTCGTGGTAAAGTTGTATTCAGGACTCACCTTGAGGGTGGTACATCAGGATTGACATAGGATGCCGAAAAGGTGAAGGAATGGTTCTCCTTGCTGGGGAGCGATACCACAGGGACCCCCACAAGCGCCGAGTAGTCAAGATCTTTGATCCTTGAGACATGGACCCAGTTTGTGTCCGAGGCGTTTTCGGTGAGCCTCTCGATCATAGGGACCCGGATATTCCCCCAAAGATCTTGGCTTCTGCCCTGTAGCAACTGCGCCGATATTATGGTCGTGACGGCGGGCGGGACCAACATCCTCCTGGCGTGCGCTGTGTCGCTACTGGCCAGCATGTACCTGAATAGAGAAAACGTATCCAGAACCGTCAGGTTGCCTGTGCTGTTATGGAACGCCTTGTCAGGGCTTATCGCGGGCAGTGCAGCCTGACTGCCCAGGGATGAGAGACGTCATAGCAGCAGAATGGCCATGGCGAGGACGTTGAATGTCTTCAGCCGAACCTGCGTGACGGTAGACTCTCCCGCCGAGTAGCTACCGACAAGCTGCTCGATGACACCGATACGGGTGCCGTTCTGGAGCCTCCAGGTTGCGAACGTCCTGAGCGCGGCGTCGACAATGGCAGCGAAGACGGCGGGGAACACGTCTTAGCTATCTCTTTCAACGATACCTCTATCTCCATGAGCCATCGCAGCTGTTGCTCCGCTTCCTCGAGTCCATCCTCCCGATACAATTTAAATCTGAACCAATCCAGAAAAGTCTTTAGATCCCCATAGCGAACGTCAATCCATTCACGCTCAGCTTCTGAGAAGTGTTGGATAGCGAAGAGAGTATTGTAGCGATCCCCAAGTGCTCCAGGGGCATATGTGTCGACGCTTTGTTGAGGGCGATCCTCGAGTCCTCCTTCTTGACGCTTTCCATGACGTCGAGACTCTTTGGCCATGGCTGTCCTCATTATAATTCTCCCCTCCTCACGGTCGGACTTGTTGTACATGTTCAGTTGATGCTCCAGTAGAAACCGGAACTCATCACCCCAGTGTTCCTTGAGCCATGCCCTCTCGGAATTGAGCGGATCATTAATATGGTCGCCGCGGGAGGCCGCAAACCGATCTCTCTCAATCTCTGGCCAATACACCGCCGAAACCTTGTCCCATGGCAGTACACTAGGACCCGGTCTAGCACCCCGAGGTAGTTTACTAAACTAGAGTCTGGTTCTGTTTCCCTCCTGCATGAATTTCGCCACGGTGTCATTTTGACGGTTTTTCAGTCTCCAGAAAGAGAAGAGGATTCCAAGGAGATCAATGGAGTAGTCCTCGGCGACTAGGTACCCGATAGTGTTGCAGACAGCGTCTAGGGAGTGCAGAACATTTCTCAGGGTGATTTCTGTACGCCCTTCAAGTGGCGTTTTGACGGTGATGACAACAGTCCCGATGCCAATGGCTTCAAGCTCTCGACCCTGGGAATTGGTAAATTGCGTTCGGTAAAGAATGTAGTCGTCCTTGAACTAAGCACGATCACGAGCCACGCTACAGAGATAATCAGCGGATGCGCAGGAAATGAGGGGGGATGGGGTGGGGGTAAGTTACTGGACATTGGCAAATGGGATGAATACCCAACCTGGACAGGCAATAGGGGGCTGCTCATGTGGTCGCCATCTCGTTTGCCGGCGAGGACGACGACGGTCCTAGGTGAGGGCGCGTTGCTGGTTGCTGCTGAGAGTGTCTCTTGGCTTCTCGCCCTGACCAGCGCGAACCTCTTTCTGGGGCGACATGGCGCCTGTATAAGGGTGATGAGAATTGGCTTGAGAGTAGCCGAAGAACCTGTAGATGAAGTTGAAAGCGTCCGAATATCCAAGTGGAAGAGTCGATCAACACCCCTCTTCTCGTGCCTCAGCCGCAACCCCTTCCATCAGATTACCCCGCATTGATGGCTGGCAGCGTTGCTGCAGAAGGAAATCTTCTTCTATCTACATACAGTATTCAAGCTTATCAGCCAGCATCAACTGGTGAATGAGCCGTCTATAACCTTCACATATTACAAAGCGACACAGCCGGCTTATACAATCTTCCAGACATCGCCAGCTCAGCAGAGTTCCCGCAGCGATGTATCCTCTTGCTAGAAGCCCAAATGACCCCTCATCACCGCATCCTCCCCAGCGAGGCGTACCAAATTCCTCTCCTGCTTACATCACCCTCATAGATAAGCCTCTTGGGCGCCGGGGAGGTCCTCGAATCCTTGTGACGATCCTAGATCCATTCCGACCCGTGATCTAGAAAATGCCTGTCGGCAAGGATTCTGTTAGGATCATTGTGGGTTCCAAACCCGTCTCTGTGTCCGTCTTGATCAGACTCTTCGCTGATAAAGCTTGACACACTCATCCACGCTCTCTATCGGCGGTCATGAACCTCGAAAACTCTCTCCTCCCGCGCTGCCATCGATTCCCCTCCTTCCGCTGTCCTCAATAATCCCTCCTAGGTCATTACAGTGGGCATTTTCGGTGCCGTGCCTGCACAGGCTCGAACCAGACGTCGCATCGGCGTCGCATAGAGTTATCACCTTCAGGACGACAACCCAGAGGCCTGTGACGGGTTGTCTGAGTAGATGCTTCACAGAGCTCAGTGCCCACAGGTAGTCTATAGATAGATAGTGAGTGCGGCCTAACGAAGTTGCGCCCCATCTCTCAAACGGCGATGGGTCTTTTTGCCAATCTTCAGCAAGGCGTATGATCGATTGATGAATAGCATGTATCGCTGTACCTATGCGGACAACACCCTTTCTCTGGGCAGCATTTTCTGGCAAATATAGTCCGGAGACGGGTCTTAAAATCGCGTTGGGGTGCTAATATCGTGTTTGAAGTGCCCAGCATGATGTTTGGACCCGTTTCTAGACCGTGTCCACTTGCAAGATGCTGTCCAGCGGAGGGTATTGCCCGCGTAGGTACCGAACGGATGACGCAGAATCCCTCTCACCCACTTCACGGGATAGGACTACCAGTCTGGTGAGGTGAAATAGAAACGCCATATGACCTGGAATAGATGGCCGATTCCATGGTTTCTCCAACCCTACTGAGTTTTGGCACAGTTGTTCATCATCCCCTCGGCCCTTCGTAAAACACCCAATACGGCAAAGCCTGAATTGACGAGGACTCAGGTTCCACGGGAGGAGGCTGAAGCCCCGTAAGTGGTTATGTGAGGTATCTGATCTTGCTGTTCATCCTTGGTCTGCTGAGTTGTGGACTCGTCATCGTGAGGTAGTTGCTCTAGCGCTCGTCTAGCGGCCTTTCTTTCCGCACGTAATCGACGCTTTGCTTTTACCCCTAGCTTTGTCTTCGGTGTGGAAGTGACTGGCGGGGTGTCAGTCCAAACTGGTAAATCACACGGGGCATGCGCAACAGAGTCAAGGTAAAGGAATAACTCTTGGTCGCCAGGCGTAGTAGTCTCGGGCACCATCTGGCCATCGCGGACAGCAATCATCAGCAAAGCTTTGAGCGCAAAATGAGCGTCGTTCCCAGCCGCATGAAGTTTCGCATAACGGATGCCAAACTCGTCGAGAAGCTTCTCAACGCTGTACCGATAGGACAGTTGTAGAGGAAACTGCGCAGCCTTGACTGTGTCCAAGACGTAAGAGGCTCGGCCCACAATCTTGGGGTCGATGTTGTTGAGAACTTTGACATCCTCCCCAGCCCCATGCGCGACCAAAACGTAATCGCGGTCCTTAGTGAGCAAGGAAATCCGCGATGCGAAGTCGTGGAGCGTCATCAATTCCGTCTCTCCAAAGAGAAAGCTCTTGGCGGCCCACTTGCACGGCCGCGAATCACGATTGATAAACTGGTAGGACGTGATGGCATCGCGAGGCTCATCCAGCTTCTGTATGAGGCACCGAGTGTCAAAAATCGACACACCAATGTGGAAACTCTGGCCAGCGGATATGACTTCGTAGCCTCCCCCCGTATCGACATCAACAGACACAAGTAAGGTGTCCTTGATAAAAGTACCGGGCAGGTATTGTCCAATCTGTGGTGGGCTGTATGGCGAGGTTTGAATCGTCTCCAGGCGATACCCCAGGATTTGTCGAAGAGCAATATTCTCCTCACGGAGAATTCCAGTGTGCGGTTGCTGTGCTGAGGCCATGGCGAAGTAAAGCCTTGCCCAGAATGTGATGTGCAAGAAAAGTTTGATGGGAGTTTTCTTAACTGAGTGACACAGTTTACCATGAGGGAAACGTGAGTCGTCACATGACACAGGTAAATGACCAGTCGAGGAGTAGAAGGTTTATATACTGAAGTTTTCCAACCCCTGTCGGCGTTGCCCTGAACCCTCTGGGGTTGCGGAGTCGTTGCGTGTCCTAAGACCTGACAGGAAATGTTCGGGACATTTCTTAGATGGGGGGGGGCATTGGCCGCGTTAAAGCCTGGATGAAGGTGACCGCTTCGGCCGGCTCTGGGGGGGGGATTTATCAGCGAAAGTCCCATTAGCGAGTAGGGGTATTTGGTTGGTTAGATTCCAGCCCAACGTCTCTTTTTTTGGCTTTTACTTTACAAACCCGATCTTCCAAAGTGTTTGCAATCCCATCTCTCATCTCCTTTACTGTCTTGGTGGTACCTCCGACAAGGCCGAAGTACCGGTACCCGGTGGGACATTCAGAGTGCTCGGGGTACGTGGTGCAATTAGGTGGCGACTTAGTCTAGCGGTTTAATATTCTACAACTTTCTCATAGTCGCGTGTTCGACTCACAGATTTTCTCCTGTCTGAATCCTTTATTTTATGTCTCCCTCTAGAAGGGCGCAAGAAAATAGACATCCACCTGCAAAAATTGACGCAATCGTCCAGAAGTATTTGACATGGATGGGACTGTAGCCCGACCCCACGCTTCGTTCCTCCTAGCATGAGCTTCGCTCCAGCGCAGGAGCGCAACCTCTTTCTTCTCTCCGAACTTATCCCTTGCCATGTCCTTGATGTTGCGGAGCGGATCAATATCACGGGCACCAACAGGTGTTTAAGCCAGAGGGACGTGTCTTTGACTTCTTATGCATTCATTCATTAATAATTCTCCAACTCCGCTATATCCCATGCATCCATGATCCAAGTTATCCCAACTCCTCGCACCAAGGGTATCAGCGCCCCATGCTAGAGCCAGCCAGCGCCGGTCGTAGCCAAAAGACACAGCAATATATATCGAGATGTTTCATCCAAATCTCTCTTGCCCAATGCCTGTTCAAAATGTCGTGGTATAGCTCCAACTCTTGTGCTTATTTACCTCCTCGTCGTGGACCATCCCCATCACAAGGGTCGCCTTTGAGCAACCCGACCCTACGGTCATGCTCACTTCGCAATTGCTTGTCTCCAGTTGGTACAAGGGTCTTCTCTTCGAGCCTCTCTTCGAACGCCGGGTCGCCCGCTCGAAACTTTTCTCGTATGCCTTCAACGCCTGGAGGCGGAGGTGGCGCTACGGCTTCGATGACTTCATCAGGCCAAAGAATTCGACGTGCTTCTTCCACAGTAAGCGGCGGTTCATCGATCTCCTCGCTCACGTTAACCGTAGGCTTGGCAGGAGAGGTCGCAGCCGGTGGTGATAGACCCACTGGTGCCTGTCGTGGCGTAGTTGGAGATCCGCTCCTCGTAGATCTAGAAGTGGGTGTTTCGGGTCGTGGCCGTGGTGTCCGCACGGGACTGCCCGCGCTCGCCACCGACGGTTCTGTAGATCCCCGACGATCAGGCCCTCTTGAGAACGAGCTCCTAGGCACCGACCGCTGTACGGATGGTGGTTGTGAAGAGTACAGGCTATCGTCATCAGAGTCCGTGTATTCCACATCATCATCGTCTCCTTCTGTCAAAATAGTCATGGCGTCCGCTGTATCGCCTGCCGTTGTCTTGAGGATATCCGATTCCTCCTTGAGCACCTTTTCTTCATTAGTGTTGACGCTGGTAGGAATGTGCTGTCTTGCCCCTGCACGTTTCCGGTCCATGCGCAAGATGTTCCTCATCAAGAAGAGCTCATGCTTCTTGAACGTCTCATAATACGCCCGGTTGATCATAGCAGCCGCATGAAGATCCTCCAATTCCCCGAGTTCGCACATGACGCGGAGCCGAATGATCTCGGGAAACTCGGTCGCAACACTGTATCCCGGGTCAT
The DNA here is from genome assembly GCA_027886205.1 of Fusarium piperis. Taxonomy (NCBI): domain Eukaryota; kingdom Fungi; phylum Ascomycota; class Sordariomycetes; order Hypocreales; family Nectriaceae; genus Fusarium; species Fusarium piperis. The sequence goes on from RZGM01000036.1 coordinate 274,005, forward strand.
TCGCAGCCATGCCGCTCAATCCCTTGTTGAGCTGTGTCTGGGGTTCCCGTTCACGGTGTTTCGAGAGGGCCCAACCATGGCTCTTACCACTGATGTCAAATAGCGTCAGGCCCGAGACGCTGTTATAGATGTCGTTGATAGAAGACCGAAAAGCCGGGCCCAGATCACATACACCCCTATGAACAGGTGTCGGCGGCGCCGGTACCCTCCTCAATGCATCAACCATCTGAGCCAGACTCCTGGGCTGTGGTTGCGACTCGGGGAGGTGATTCAGCACACTCGGTCGCATGATGTGCGGCAACAGACCCATCTCGTTGTAGACCAGCATCAGCCATCCAAGGTTTGTTGCGTCACACCAATGGCTACCCTTGGGACATCTGGGTGTGCTCGTAAGCATCATGGGAGTCACTATATCAGATGACAAGCTGTCTGGCTCCGTTGGTGAGCCCCCCGGTTCAACTGAGGTGTGCGTTGGGGCTCTGAGGTATTCTTGAATGGCATTGACACAGCAGTCATGAACTTGGGCGACCTTGGCGCATCGGACGGCCCAAATCTTGTCCTTTATCTTCTGCGGCCAAAGTTTAGCCTGTAGCTCCTTTTCGTCAACCAGGTTGAGAATCGTCGTCTTGGACATTCGTGAGAAGAGTTGTCGTAACCCAAAGGCATAGCTGATGACCAAAAGTCCATCAGGCATGTCATCGGCACCCTTGTGCATCCATTGGGGCATCCACAGATGTTCCACAACAAGCTCTAGAGGAGATGTGCTCTTGTATCTCATGCAGCACTCGGCGATGGCAACGAATTGCTCAAAACTGATTTCCTTTGGGACCCTCTCATTATGCATGTGTGCAGCGTGTAACAGAATCTCGAGAGAACTCAGGCGGTTGAGCTCGACTTGTGGCATGCGGTACAACTTGACCTCTGATCCGTCCTTGCAAAAATACTTTGTTGGGGGCGAAGGCAATAGAGTCGAGAGATCGTCGTCATCATTGGGGTGCAGACTACTAGGATGACCCGAAAACATGCGAGCAAAGATGGGTGAAGTCTCAGCTAGCATATAAGACGATACTCGAAACCGAAGCGCTGGATCGTTAAGACCACATTCGGGAGCTGTGTTTGCGAATTCGAGAACCGCATCACCTCGCTGTGAGATGACATACTCGTTGATGGTCCGGTCGGGGGAGATGCCCGATTCCCCGGACTGAAGCAATTGTCGGATCTCGGTCAACTCTTGCTTTATTCTTTCGTAATTATAGAAGCGCATCTCGTATTTGGGAAACTGGAAACGGTCAGTCAGTATTCGTTAGAGTCAACGGCCAAGTAGACTCACAAATTGAGGATCAGGCGACATGACCCGAGTGACACTGGCATTGCGCATGCGCGCAACAGCCTCCTTGCGGAAAGGCTTGTTTGTGAACAAGGCCTCCACCATCTCTGGTGTCGCCTCGCGCTCATTGTTCTTGTACGTCTCTATGAGACTCGTTCGGCATGCTTCGGCGAGGGACTCGAGGTAGTTCTTCCAGTCGCGGACAGCCGTCAGCCAGGCGTCATTCGGGCGGATGCTCTTGTTGACACTCCCAGAGACAACCTCCGTCAGACTCCTGCCGCTAAAGGAACTCCTTGTGTCGTATACGTGACCGGGACTGCGGGGGGACTCGACGGATGAATCGCGACGGGTCAAAACTTCGCCCCCGCCGCGAACATCGCGGGCGCGGCGGAGCTCGTCTGTGAGGATTTGTCGGCACAGCGTAGCGCATTGCTCTTTGACCTTTCTAAGGTCATTATAAGCGGCGTCGACGTGGTCGGGCGAGGAGGGGATGTTGCGCGGCATGCGCCCGACCAGACTCTGGAGCTGGCGGATGTTGGTTTCTTGGGTTTCGAGGGGATTGGCGGAATGGGATTCGGGGGATTTGGGATTGAGACCGAGGTCTGAGGTGCTCGTGTCGGGTGGGTGTTGGCTTATTATCTTGATCTATCGCATGGAACGCATTAGTTGGGTTCTTCAAACCAAGCATCGCTTGAACGTACCCCTCTCCTTGGGATCTTGTTGATCAGAGAGTTCCATTTCCGCCCAACGCCCGGGGGAGGGCCATCGCTTGAAGTCCTCGAGACCATGTCGACCCTCATAGATATGTTGGAGTGTTTGTCGCCGGAAGGAACGGAGCCCCGGTGGGATCGCATCAGGCCTCGAGGACTTGCACAGCTTCAGTGCCGGCGCGAGACCACTGCATCATAGCCACCGTGAGGAAGCGAGGCCTCTCCGGGACGAGAGGGGCCGGTAGACTGCTAGAGACTGCTCGTGTGATCCCGTGACTATGTATCTTTTTGGTAGTCGGGGTTGTTCGGTGGCAACGTAGTGAGAGGTCGTCGAGCCGGGGTCTTCGGATCGTGGGCGCAGGAGGAACGGGGACTGATAATCGCTAACTATCGGCGGTCGCTGTAACCCCACCGTCTCCGGGGATATGGGTCGCGATGAGGCAAGCGACAAGGCTGACAGGGTATATGAAGGACAGCAGAATACCTCCAACAGTCAGACACTCGCTTGTAGAGGAGAGATATGGCAGCCAGCAGGTCAAGTTGGGTTTCGGCTATTGTCGTCGTTTGCAAAGGACAGGGCCTGGGTTGAGGGAAGGCGGAGAGCAGGTGCTTAGGTCGCTAACTAAGGTAGCGGGCTTGGTGAGACTGGGGTTGAAAACCGGGGCGGGATAACTTGAGTAGGACTACTGCTGGACTCTGTTAGCGGCCGCGCGACGACGAGGCTTCAAGATGCGCATTTACCAGGCAAGGACGCGAGCCGCAGATGGGATGAGACGGAATGAGTGAAAGAGGAGAGGATCGGAGCTGAGATGAGATGGATGGTGAGCTCGGCTGGATGGCTTCTTGGCTCGTACTGTATGGATTGTGACGTATGGCCTGAAGCCGGGGGTGAGACTGTGGGCAGGCACAGTGTTTGAGTCAATCGACACAGTACGGACCGTTCCGGGCTACTCTCTAGGACTGAAGCCAATAACGCACGCACAACGACTATACAAAGGACTCTGGAACTTGATGTTCTTCAAGGTGCTTTAATAGATGATCTGTAGGGTTTCGCTGAAAGGGGGGCAGCCGTTTATTCTGTGGAGTACAGGTACAGGCTGCCGGCTCTTTGCTGCTCTGTGACGAAAAGAGCAAAGACAATTGCGGGGGAGGAGACGCTCAAGTCCTAGGTCACGAGACTGCCGTGATCTATATCTGCGACTCTCAATGACAAGGGTGGTTTAACTAATGCAGAGCTACGTTCCGAATATCTCGTCTCTTTCCCATTTACTCTGCTGTATACATCATTGTTCACTCCCACATGTGTTCCTCGGCTTGTCGTCATGGCTCGTAAAGCTCCACCATGATGGATCGTGGACTAGACCAGGCCAACTCACGGTCAAGGTGCCCGCCAGAGCCTCGTGTCAACGGGGCAGCTTCAAACAGGGTTGCAGAAATAGAAGTATCAAGTATTTACTATAAGCGTTCTCGTAGTTCGTATTCACTCGACTCGAAAGATGCCTTGTCGTATCCAAGGCAGCTACATGTCCCTCATGCAAACAGCATCACAATCACCTGCTGGCCTCACTCCGGCTCAGACATCCATCACAGCCCTAGATTCAGCCCTTCACGAATACCAAGACCAGAAACCGCCTCACTGAAACACAATGTCTCAAATTTAGCCCCTCCATCTCAACCAGATCTCCCAAGCCCTCTCGCAACAACCCCTGCCAACGCCCACTTTTAGGCTCCGACATAAAAACGATGCTGATTCCTCAGAACTCCCCGTCCCCGTCCGCCCTGTCTCCTTCTCCAGACTTTTGCGAGGCACTCTTGTCTGGGGTCTGGCGGCACTATTTTTGGAGTGCCGGTCGTCTGCCGGGTCTTTCGTGGGGCTGGCAGGTGGGCGGACCAGGTCATGTTTGGGGGCCGGATCATGGGTGAGGCCAGGCACCATAATGATATACCTCAGAATGGAAATCTGATCATGGCGCTGATAACTTCCATTGGCATGCATGAACATGGGTTAGAGGATCGACCCGACATCTCACGGGTAGAGATGGGGCTGAGCGTTAACCTGACAGGATTCAACTTACCTTAATCTAGGTGCGTCGGTAGAAACAACTATCGTGAGATGTAGGGTGAATATGGGGCCTGGACCAAGGTGACAACAGTCCAAGCAGCGAAACTATTGTAAATAGCACCTATAACATTTACAAATTATTTGTTAGATTAGGCTCTACTTTCATTCTTATCCTACCTGTGTAAGGGATTCTTTTTGTGGTGTACTTGTCACATTCCAATTACAGCTAACACATCACCAAACCACACATAAGACAATATGGTAAAAGGTCACAGAGCAACTTGAGAGGTCCAGAAATACAAACAAATATCGTAACTCTCATTCTGATTCATAAACGTCCATAAAATCCCACCCAAAAACACCTTCAAACCCCTTCATCCCCAAACACAAACACAACCCTTCCCTTTTCTCTACTCTTCCACCCCTCCTCAACATCCTCCATCTTCACCCTCCGGATCCCCTCGTCGCCCTCCCCAACAAGCACGTTCAGCATCCCCGGCACCTCGGCCGCATACTCCTCCAGCTTCCAAGCCCCCGGCCCGGCGCCCCGGACGCTGACGTCTCGTCGTCGGAGGCCCGCTGCGGGGATTTCGGCTGCGTCGCCGGCCATGGCGCCGATTCCTACCCATGTGAGGGCGTTCTTGGCTGAGGCTGTTGACGCGCTTGTTAGGTACGCTGCTGGCCATGGGCCGTAGAGGTAGTCCAGCACCACGTCAGCGTCCGCCGCTGCTGAAAAGTCGGTCGACGTGGGCGGATCTTGGAGGACGATGGTCGAGTCGAGACCAAGTGCGGTGAGAGCGTCCTTATTACGAGCCGCGCCGACGACCTGTGTTGCTCCAAGAGTGCGGGCAACTTTAATGGCGATCTTGCCACTTGCACTCGTAGCACCCAGGATGAGGACCTTCCAAGGCTTTCCCTCCTTGCCTGTCCTATCCTTGAGGAAATCCACCCGCTTCTTCAGTCCCATCCAGCTGCTCATGACGGGATTCATAAGAGCCGCCGCAACAACAGGATCAACACCATCAGGCAGCTCCGTAACATCTTCAACAGGAACATTGACAATCTCAGCAAAGGTGCCTTGACCAGTGGTGAGCGTGGTAAAGTAGGACTTCTTCCCCGTCGAGACGTTGACGCCGACACCGTCGACTCCGGGAACGTGGGGGAGTGAGGTCGAAGTGTAGTGCTTGCCCGCGGCTCGGGTACGGACGAGTTGGTGAAGGCCTGCAGCGAGGACTCGAATCTCGACTTCTTCCTCGTGGATGGGAGCGGGAGGAGGGAGGATCCTCATGGGCTTTGGTGTAGCCCCCCATTCAGCGACTTCAGCAGAGAGCATGCTCATTGTGAAAGCGTATCTCCAAGCCGTACAAAATTAATATCAAAAGACTGTAACAACCAAAGCAAAGCAAAAACAAACGAGACAACACCATCTCTTTATACCCATCCCCTCATCCATCAAACGTCACCTCCAAACCCAATTCTCCCCCTCCGCACACGCCGCAATATCCGTCTAACCCCCCAGACACCACCTCAGCCGCCGCCAGCTTTTGCCTAACCCACCCTCACACTAAGCCTGACTAATGAAGCCATTCCTTTGATAAGCTCTGACTACAGAGCTTTGTCACGACCACGCAAACGCAACCTTGCAGCTCGCGTATCCAAAGATATTTCACGATTGTAACAAGTGACTGTCTGTTTGTAGCCTGCGACATGGTTAGCTGCAGCGGGAAGATGGCAAGCAAGAGTCATCTTGACGGAACTTCGGCATCATCTGGCTCTCAACTCGCTCACGCACACCAAACTGCCCCGCCCAGGAGGACACTTCAAGGATTCTCGAGCAAGAGTGCTATGAGACATTCAGAGGCTGAATTGTTGGTGCGACTTGAGCTAGAAGACACTGTAGGGCTTAGATCTACATCGGCCATTCATCACTGAGCAAGCAGCCCTCACAACTCTAATCACAATTCACCACCATTATAGAAACATTCATTCATTAAAACTTTCAGGTATGTCATTTTTGTGCTCCGTTACATCTGTCATGCTTTTTGTAACAACCATCTAAAAACGCTGGTCCCTCCTCTGCCTGTGTAGCCTGTAGATATAAACTGGCCTCCCTCCCTTCCCCCTTCCAGATGGGTTTGTCTCGATGCAATTGCAATTGTATATAAAACGCCTCCCAACCGGCCATGTGTAGAAAGACGCCAACGCCTCTCCTTTCCTTCCCTGCTTTGCATCCATCCATTCATCCAGCCGGCCATTCAGTCATTCTTCCATCCATCCCCTCCCCTTCCTGCCCGTCTGCCTTCCATGCCAATTTGTAACCGAACACCACTACCCGATGTGGTATAAGTTGCTGTGATGATGGCCCCCCCTCGACATCAATCGTACACACTTGCTACACATGTCAACATCTTCCACCTATCTGGATCCCATCCAGAATAGTGTCCAACGTGTCTCATTCTCGTCCCGCGAAGCACCCCTGACACGGCGTCGGTGGCTAGGAGCGGCGCCGGAGCTGCAGTCCGTCCTATCCAAAAAGGTGATATGCCAGTTCATAAATCAAGCGATCGTTGTCGTCCCGGGCGAAACCCTGTGAGGTGTCCTTGCCACCTTGGGTTGCGTGTGACTACACGAGATATTCCATCGGTAGTTCCCGGTGCGGCATCACACTTCAGCCTCCCTTTCGCTCGGACTCAAGCTTGGGAAGCTGCTCGCTGTTCCCTTGATTTGCGGCATTGTTGGCACCCTTCTTCTTTCCCTTGCCTGCCTTCTGCCAGCCTCCGTCGCTCTCGCTCTTAGCCCCACGTACGTGACCGTTCTCTCGGGTTCCATTGACCTTCTGAGACTGCGCGGTGGTTTTCTGGCCCTTTTGAGGCTTCGATCCATCCTGGGAATCCTGCACTCGCTCGTCAGGCTTCTGGCCTGCCTTGGGACCCTCTCCCCGTGATGCCTTGGGGTTGTTCTGTGCAGCCTGCTTGTCTGATTTCAAAGGTCCATCGGGCTTTCGAACCACTGTGGGAGAAGGAGTACGGTTCTCATACACTGGAGAAAGATGAGCAAAATCTTGACCAACAGGGCGATCAATCCTGTGCTCAGCGATGGCGAGATCAAGCGGTGCAATTCCATTCTGTTGGCGAGACATCAGACGCTGTCGAGTCGATGGTGACAGACGTGAAGTTCCCGCCACAGATTCTTGCGCAAGATTAGAGGCGGCCATGTAGTACGAGTTCATCATCAAGATGCGCTCTCGGAATGAGGGATCATCAGCTGTTGATGGAGCCATATGAGCAGTGGTTCCGTTTGCTACAACAGGAACTTGGTTAGAGACCCCTTGCTTGGCTGTTGCCTCTTCTGGTGCACTTGATGAGACAATTGGACCGTCAACGGGATAGCTAGGCACGCCGTTTCCAACGTTGATTTGGAGGGGGTTCTCAAAGTTGGACGAGTCTTCTGAAGCATTGCTCTCTGAGCCCGATGGCTGACGCGGGCTCTGGAGGACACTTGTCTTCAGACATGACCCGTTGACAACCAAGGGTCGGGAGAGGTTCTTGTTCTGGCTTCCAGGGAAAGGACCTTGTGCCAGTGGCGCTGATGCCGTGCTCGCAGAGAAAGCTCGCGAGTGTCCCAGCGGTGAGGGCGATCGGGATGTTCTTCTCATCCTGCGGTCGAGAATCGTCTGGGGGAGTTGATCTGTTGACAGCCGTCGGCGTCCTGGGCTGGAATTTTGGCTCGATATATCCCCAAAGGCAATACCGTTGGAACCACCCTGCGACTTTTGAGATTGTTTACCCGGGCTGGGGCTCTCTGTCAAGTAAAATGTGGCATACTTGCCCTCTTCCGACTGTGGAGAGTCGGCATGAGCCTTGGGGGTCTCGTCGAAATCTGTGTCGTCAGACATGAAACTCGGGATTGGAACACCATTCATGCTACGAGGGTTGGCAGTGCCATTGACCTGCTGGTTACCAAAGTAGTTCCCAGCTGCCTGCGCTGACGGAGATCGGGATGCAGGCTGAGAGTGTGACCGGAGAGTACCGTTCGAGCCTGAGCCACCTGCCTCATTGTTCGCTCCAGATCGCTGCATGGAACGACGAAAGTCCTGGGTTGCGCCATTGGTACTAGCTGGAGACGAAGGGTACGTTCCATAGCCACCTGCCTGGGGGAAGAAAGATCCCCCCAGAGTCATTCCGTACAGGGCATACAAATCAGGTCGGAGGGGTGCACTGAGCGGCGGGTTATCGAACGAATTCGTCCTCGAACGGTCCGTAGGCTGCTGCTGCTGACTGGAGCCTGTGCTGGTTGACATCCTCTGCTGCTGCTGGTTCATGGCCTGGGCCTGGGCTTGGGCCTGGGCCTGGACTTGGTGTTGCATAAATGCTGGCGACTGGGAAGCATACAAAAGCCGCATATTCTCCTGGTGATATGCCATCTGAGTCATGAGATCTTGCTGTGTATACTGGAACTGGAACTGCGGGTTCTGATACCACTGCAAGTCCTGTGGCATGTTGACCTGCGGGATATACACGTTATTGTTGTTGTTGCTATTGGCATCATATTGGGGAACGCCCGACGATGCTCGCCGATTCGAGCCCGTGTTCCGGTGAAAATTGTTGTTGTGTCGTCCGCCGCGGTGATTTCCACGGCCGCCACGCCCAGAGTGTGTCTGCGACGAGCTGCGCAGCAGAACAGGCCGAGATTGTGGCGGTGGTCGGGACCAGACTCTCTCCTCCTCTTTAGGAAACACGTACGGTTCACACGCCTCTTCCAAGTTCGCTACTGAAATCAGGTCAAACGCTCGTCGAAGTTCCATATGCAATCCCCGGAACGAGTACTCGTCGGCCGTGTTCCCGAGGTTACGGGAGGTGTTGAATGGCTCTTCGACGCAGAGCTGGTTGTTAATGGCATAGTGCCACTTCTTCTCATGCTTGGTAACTAGCTTTCCGAGACGGACCGAGAGAACGTGTTTATCATAGTCAAACTCGTGTGCGTAGAAGCGAAAAAACTGGAACAAAAGCTCGGCGAGCGATGACTTGTTCTTGTTTCCAAAACCAGACAGCTTCTTGAGATCGTCCGCAAAGTCGGGCATCGTGCCGTCCGGCCTGGGAAGCTTGTGTGATAGCTGATGCAGCGCGGGCAGGACGGGGGGGCTTCGAAGCTGCAGGAACGCGATAATCAAGCAGATCCAAGTGTAAGAACTCAATGTACCGCCAAACGCTATGAAACGGTTAGCCGGGTCTGCAGGCAGACGAAAAGTGCAACGTACCAGCGTCATTGACTATCCTCCTCCGGGTCCAATACTTGACAATCATGGCAAGCTCACGAACTCGAGGGTCGGTGTCTATATATGTTCGAACCATGCGGGTGTTCTCGAGAGCAAGGGTGTTGTTGACATTCATGTCACAGGCAAGGCCCAATTCAGGATCCCAGATCTTGACAATGGGCACCTTGGCTGCCGAAATGCAGACAACCTTTTCCATCCCCCCTATGCGTTGTCAGCGGGTTACAGTTGGGTGGGTGAGCGAGGCACATACGTCGCGCCAGGAGGTTGGCGATCATGCAAACACCCTCCAATTCGCGCCACGGGGTGGTGATGCAGATATCCACTAGGTCCGGTTAGATATGTGGCTTGGGAGAAATGTGGAGTCAACAAACCATCAGAGTCATCCGAACAAAGGAGATTTCCAGAAGAACCAAAGAGATGAACACGGATGTCGTGTCCAGGCCACTCGTCGTTGAAGATCTTTTCAAGCTTCAGCACCAGCTTCTTGCGGTTCTCCTCGACGGTGGCAGTGGGCAGTAGTCGATCATAGACCTCTCGCATGTCGGTCGCCAACTTTCGCTCCTCATCCTCGGTCAGCTTGCTTTTCACCGTCTGCAAGTCCAGCTTCTCAAGACGGTCGTTGCCGACCGAATAAGGTATCCTCCTCCTGGAGTTGATCTGGGCCGTCTCATACTTGCAACCCCCTAATCGCGGTGGCAAGGGCCGCAGGGATGGCAGGGTGCTATTTGTCTCGGAGTAGGCGGATCGGGGGGAGTGATTGTTTGTGCCGGTAGGGGACGGCTCGCGGTCCTCAAAGGAAAACTGACGAGCATGCTGGTGAGGCGTCGAGGGCACAGAACTGGAATGGGACTGAGCCGAGGCCGCGGATCGACGGGGCAGAGGCCTCGATGAGTCGGCCGACTGTTTGGAAGGCATCTTGGACGGGACCTCCTTGGAGGTTACAGCCGAGCGACTCTTGTCTGAGTTCTGATGCGACCTGCTCCCATGGCCTCCTCCTGTGTTCCCCTTACCGGCGGATGCGTCCTTGAGCGACACCTTGCTAGAAGATCGCGACCTCGGCGCGGCCTGGATATGGGGAGCGGAGACGACGGGAGGAAGCGGCGGTGTCTGCAGGCCGCCTCCGCGGGCGGGCGAGATGAGCTTGTTGTAGTGGAGGAGCTGGGCGTGGTAGATGTTGGACTGCTGGGGGAGGAGAAAGGGGAGGAGGTCGAAATGAGAGTGAAACTGGGTGGCGGCCGGGTCGGGGAAGAAGGAGCCGTCGGCGGCGGGAGCGCTGTGGCTGCTCGTCGTCGAGGCCGTCGTCGAACTCGTCGTGCTCGATGTTATTGTCGAGACCGTGTTCCAAGGACTTGGGGGATAGGGATGCTGAGATTCGGCCGTTGTGGTCTGGGTGTCCATATGGAGCAGCGAGCGAGCCCCGGGACAGTTTCAAAGGAGTGCGGGGAGGCGACAACAAGCGTCGACGAGGCTGTCTTGGTCTATAGAGCGGTCTTTGGGGGTATTCTTTTCTCGATGCCGACAAGAGATGACAGAAATTGAGAGCAAAGAAGCGACAGCCAAGGTATTGAGGGTCGGAGGGAGCGTCGAGGCTTCAGTATCCGAACCAATGCACAGTCAACAGAGCAGGGGGCGAAGATGACCACGAGGCGCTGCTGGGGGAAAAGCTAAGGCGGACGGCGGAAATAGCGAGGATGAATCGTCGAGACAAAGCAGTTGAAGCAAGGCTACTGGCGAAAATGAAATAAAAAACCGTCGTGAAGGAGGCAAGAAACGAGAACAGCGCCCCTTTCAAGTCGAAGAGCGTGTGCGGTTGGTTGAGTGGTTGTGCGAGGGACAAGGCAGCTTTTTTGGTATAACGGCGAAGCCCCGGGCGCGGGATAATGATGGAAATGGAGGATTCGAGGATGAACGATGGACGTGGACTGTGTATGGGACCGAGACGCTTGCTTGTGGGGGGGTCCTTGCCAAAAGGGGGTCGCTCGGTGCGAGGGACGCCGGTTCACCTCGTGGGGGAGAGGGCGAATGAATGGGTAGGTTGGCTGGTTTCTGAGATGATGCGAAGGAGAGGAGCAAGTAGTACCGAGAGAAGATGGGAGAGAATGATGATTGAGAAGAGAAAGAAACAAAGCACAAATGCGAATGGAGTAGAACTGGTGCCGAGCGGGACAGGACAGGCTGAGTGAGAGTGAGAGAGACACACACAAACCGTCCTCCAAGTGCCGTAGGTCCTTTTTGGTGCTTCTGGCTGGATCTGGGATTGGGATTGGGGTTCCAATGTAGTATGGCGGATGCAGGTGTGCTGTGTGTGAGCTGTGCGTGAGAGGACGGGGAGTTAGTACAGTTGGTACCTTGCAAGTCAAGCCCAGTAGAGGGTGTGGGCGGGCCTTCTCCTCCACTGGGAGAGTCGATGGGAGTGTGTGTGTCCGCCACTGAGGGGAGGGAAATGGGAAAGCGATCCGTCCATGGATGGACTGAGGTGCGAAGAGGTTCGTTTGCACACTGTACCTGCATGAATTGTCCGGTATTATCATCATGTGCAAGCAACCGCAGCACGTCTGTCCATCCCTCGGAGCCCCGGGATAAGCTCACTCATTTCGACGGCGGGCATGCTCGCTCTCACCTCAGCGGGGGGCTGGGATGGGGCTTTTTTCCGTCAGTTTGTCCCGTCTTTCTCACGGTATTCATGGATGACACAAACTCGGTACAATTTCTGCTACCAATCGCCTCTCGTCAGAAAATGGAAAGCCCAACATAGCATGGGGAGGAGGAGGAGGCGGTTTAGCTGGCAATCACAGTGCCGTACAGTGTTTCCATGACCCGACATGGGGCACCTCATCTGCCCACGCACGGCGAAAATCCAATGGGCGCCTGTGCCGGTAGCGAGCGGAGGGGTCCACCGCCAAGCGACAGCCTCAGCAGGGCCCTTCAGCAGATGGAAAAAGGGACGGACGGGATGGACCCCGTGGCGGGAGACCCGAGGGGCAATCAATGGATGGGATAGGCAATTAGAGATGGTAATTGACGGCAAAGGGGGGAAAGGGAATCAGTAGGTTCCTCCAGCAGTAACAGGGCGCAAAACGGGCGGGGGCCCAGCAATCAACAGGGCCATCTTGAGCCAGGCCAGCTTCCGGCGTGTGCTGGGGATGGATCCATGGACATGCCCGTGGAATAACGAGATCCACCTACCTTACCGTCCAGCGCGTGGCAGCAGCCTCCGCAATAGTTAGCGAAGCAATAGGGCCTCTGGGATCCATGGATCCGTGGACAAAGGTCAGGGGATAGATCAGAGAGAGAGAGATGCACTGTGTGCGGTTCGTTGGAGGTTGCGACTGTGCCATTGGAGCGTTGGGCGAGATGACGGGACGCTGGCTTGCAGATGCACCCAAGATTGCATCTCTATCTCCTCTCGCCTCAACCCATCAAACCCCAAGCAAGATATTCCTCCTCCAAACATTAATAGACCATCCTCTTGTCAACTTAGAACTGTACTTCCTGGCTAGCGCTGTGTCAGTCTCTACAGGGGCCATGGCCGATGCGCTGCCGAACGGGGACCCTGATTCTTCTTTCGCCCCCTGACGCGCCCGTGTGTCTGTCCCACCCGCGTCCCATGGATGACTCCTGGCCGTGATCCATGCCTTGGGCCCTGCCCTGTTGTGCTGCTACGGCGTCGCCAAGTCACGACCCGTCCCTGGAGAGGAGCACTGCGCTGGTAGAACAGTCTCGGCCGGTACCTCTCCGACCGGTAGCCAGCCATCAAGGAGGCTCTCTGGTGAGGGCGGGTTCTGGATTCCGAGGGGTCGGTCCTCCAATTCCCCTCAAACTCAGGACTCTCCTTTGTTTCTTACGGGAGGAGGATTGGCTCTGGTGTTGTCTTGTCTTGTCTTGACTTGCTTGTCCCGGCAGAATCAGGTACGCGACCCGGTGCGACCGATGGACTGAATTAGCAATTAGCAGGGCCTCTGCTGCCGCCGTAAATGTCCGTGGCGGGTAATTATTGAGACGCAGCCTCAAATGAAGAAGCCGACAGCGCATGATAATTGCGGAGAGACGTGCAGCTACCTACAGCTCACGCTGTCGCTTGTGGTGGTCGGCATGTGCGTGTGTGCGGAGGCGAGACCTCGCGTGTCCCCTTTTGGGGATTCAAAGGGCGACGTTGGAATCATATTCCAGTTTCTCTCTGCAGGTATGTAGTCTGTTAGTTCTTATTTCTTCATCGTCATATCATGTCTACTGAGACCAAAGATACCTGCCCTCGATTGTCATCTGAATCAAGATTTGATCCAATACCCGCACTCGGAGCTGGCCGTTTCCTTTTACTTTCTCGAGGGACACTCGTATAAATGACGGAGGCGAAAATAGACAGACAGCCAGAAGATTTGAATGGAATTGATTGATGAGCGAGCCCACCCGCGGCCCGTGTACCTTCTCCTGGTCCTCCCTATTGCGGTCCTGCCAGCACATGGACGGATGGCCCATCTCAGAGCCTGTCCGTCATCTGTCCTATCCTGTCCTGTCACGCCCGGGGCGCGTCAGGTCAAGGCTCAGAAGCCAAGCAGGGGGTGCTTCTGTTAGGTTGTTGTCGCCAAGTTGCGAGCGAGGCGGGCTGGCTGCATCGTTGACGGCGAGGATGTTGAACCTTCAGCAACCGACAAAGGTTGTTTTTCTATTTTCCCTGAGCAATGACGACCTCGATAGTCGTCTCAACTTTGTCGTCACGGGCTGGCTGAAGATGATCTTCCTTCTCCACCAAACTATCGAATTATCAGGGTTCCAGAGGCCAAGTTATCGATTTGACTTTTGTTGGCTTCTCTGGAGTCTAGCGCTGTCCTAATTGTCGCCCCCTCTTCCCATTTCCCACTGCTCCGGGACCGGTCGGTGGTACGGGGAAATGGGACCGGGGTCAGGTTGGTGCGGCTGCTGCGTGTGTAGTACAGGCTACCTATCCAGTTGCCCAAGGGAGGGAGAGAGGGGAAGGCTGTTGGTGATTGATCTACAGCGCGTCTATCCAAAAGGTGCACCTCGTATCGTTCAATCTCCTGCTGAACTGAACTGAACTGGACATGACCATGTCTCATCGATGCCCGCCTCTTACACTTTGATATCCTAGGACCTGGCCCCATCGTCATACCTCTGACGGAAACTCGTGTGGTCATTCTCCCTTCCTGGCCACCGCCCGGCTTTCTAGGCCATCCCTTTTCTGCAGCGTAGGTTCTCGATCGAGAAGGGAAAGGGCTATCCGAGATGCGCCTCAAGAAGCCTTGCACCTGTGGATGCGCCGCCCTGCGAGATGACGGCAATGCGCAAAGGGCCGACGCGAGGCTACCTTTACACCGGTCGTATTCCACCATAGGTTTCGTATTCTATCTTTATGACAGCACCTGCGTATTCTACCCGTCCGTGTCTATTCCTGGCGCCCGCGCTGACCTGCTCACTCAGCAAAGGAGAAGAGTATCGGATCCCGTGTCAGCCACGCCCGGGTCACGAGGCTCTATGCAATGCTCGAGATCACAGACCGTTTATAGTCTTGCAGGTAGGTAGACTAGACTATTCGCTGGCCTGGCCTGGCCTGATTACATAGCTGGTGTCTCTTTTTCCCCTCTTCCGCTTGCCAGGCCAGCTTCGGATTTCCCGATGGCGCACTTGCAAACGCCTCGCGGCCGCCATCTCAGGTCGGGTACAACCACACATCTTTATTGATTTGCGCTGGACCGTTCCTGAGCTGAAGCACAGTGTGCGGGATGGTCACTCAGCGCCCAGACCCTTGACTCTGTACCACTGAAGCTGACTGACTTCAGGCTGACGATAGGTGGCTGATGGTCTTGCATGGAGCGGAGCGCAGGTGGGAGCGAAAACTCAATTGCAGCGACTTACCTGATGCTGATGCAGGTGTTGGTGTTGGTGCAGGCGGCTGGCTGAACGACGAAACAGCCCCGACCATCTTGGTTTCTGCTCTTCTCTTTTCGTCTTGCAATGTCACCTTGTCGACTGATGCTTTGCCTTGTTTGTTTATTTGCCCAGGATTCACAGTCTCGAAGCGTTCAAGCAAGGCTCAGCTCAGCGCATGTCGACTTTGTGAGGCATTCATCCACCTAGACGTCCACGTGCAATTGAGGCTTGCAAACACCAATCTCGGGCCATCTTGGCGACCAAATGGTCATTTTACACCTCAGCTCAGCTGAACCGTTCCAGGCCCTTTGGGATGAAGCAAGCGCTTCACCGTTGCCAAAATCGCCCAGTTGGCCTCGATAACGCAGGCCTCAATCATCACACCCCCGGTCACTCTAATGTCGATAGCCTGCTTACCGGCACTTGACAGTTCACGTGGCTTTCTTTTCTCTCCGACGCGTCTGGAGCTGACTGGTCCAGTGGCCATTTATCGGTTTCACCACTGCCAGGGCTGGTGATGGCGAATATATATCTCGTGGTATTGGATCCAGCTTGACGCGGGCAGCCTGACCGACCTGCCTTGATGGGCATGATCCTGGCAAACGATCAAGATGCTTTCTTTTTTCTATTTGGCACGGCCAAACGTCAGTTTGTCTCGTTCGGCTGGCCGCTTTGTACGACATGCAGGACAAGCAGGGGAAACGGATTATACCCGGTTACTGCCCTGCCTTGACTCAGATTTGTTAGGGAAGACCCCTTCCGCTTTCGAGATGTCAAAGTCATTTAGGGACATGCCAAGCTACACATAGAATCGGCAGGGTTCCTCCCTTGCACTGGCTCGCCAACTTGCCTAGACACCGAGTCCGAGGATCACGACCTGAAATGGACATCTCAAACGTGGGCATTCGGCCCTGGTGGCGGCATTCCTCTGTCCAGTTGAGACAACTTGAAGCCATCTTCGCCAGCGTGGCAAATGTATCGCCTTGGCCAAGCTGGCTCATCAGCCATCGGCATGCCACGTCACAAACGAAGGACAATTTTAAACCGCCGTCGGGTACAGCTGATCCCCTTGTCAGTCTCTACATCTCAACTTCAGCCTGGGCCAGTTAGGCGTTTCAGGGCGTCCGTTATCTGCCAAATGATGAGGCAGCTGCGATATCCCTACAATCTTGAACAACATACGCAGACGAGAATGTTTGGTCAAGGACCATCGAGACGTCCGTCAAGGCCACCCGATGAAACGGAATCTTGAAGTAGGCTGTCAACCCCCCGGGTCCGAGCAGCCTGTTGGGCAAGGACATACACACGGGTCGTCACTGAGTGGATATACCGATGCAAGTTGCTCCGTAATCTTCTCTGAAGGCGAATAACAGCTGCGGCTCAACAGGGTGCCCAAGCTGGTTTCTTGTCTGCCTTGAGCCCCTGGATAAGAGCATCCCGCACGCCATGGCAAGGCACCATAACTGCAGTGCCCAATCCCCCAAGCTGGGGCTGAGCTTGGGCCTGTTGTGCATCCCGGGATGCCCTTTGATAGCACCAAGAAAGCGACATTCGACCTGTCCGGCCCTTGCGTTGGTTGAAATCCTGCCATCTCTGGGCATCATAAGCTCAAGTTGAGCCACTGCTTCTCTATAAGCAAGGTGCTCTCGTTCTCGTGTCGAATTCGGAACCTTGACCAGCTCATTGGCTATTTAGTCACAGCAAACTCTCCAATAATTGCCCACAACCCGGAGTCGGCCGCTTCGACCACGGTATTCGGCGTAGTTGTGTGGACTCTTGTCACATTTGACGGTGGGGATTTTGCGACATGGCGAGAAACGGTCCACTCGTCCAAGGACAGGCTATCGATCAAGAAGCCTAGGGTTCCCCGC
Organism: Fusarium piperis; assembly: GCA_027886205.1. NCBI lineage: Eukaryota > Fungi > Ascomycota > Sordariomycetes > Hypocreales > Nectriaceae > Fusarium > Fusarium piperis. Next base: position 291,136 of record RZGM01000036.1, read on the forward strand.
AGCCACGACTGCATCCGTAAGATCAAGGCTTTGGAGATTATGGGCGCTTGGGTCGTTGCGAGTGCCGGCCTGGGTTTCCTAGGTGTATTCGGGAATCTGTGGGGGGATCGGATCGGATCGGTTAGGTTATCTCCAGTCGCCTGTGTCCTCGACAAACGGTGCCAGATAGGAGACGACGGGACCAGATGAAATAGGCGCTGGACTTGATCCTGCTCTGTAGAGTGGAGGATCGAAAGAGTTAGTTATCCAGCAGGCTGACCATCTGATACACCATCCCGTTCATAAACGGCTTCTATGTAGCTCAACTGTTATCGTCACATACACTATATACAATGTAAATATCAAGGAAAACGCATGCTATGCCAACAAAATCCTGGCCCCATCCTCCAGCTCCATCACATCATCTGCCCTCGCCGCCTTGCCACCCCAAATGACAGTCCCAGTCCCGTCAATGGCAAAAGCGCCAGCCTCTTGCCATTTGTTCCCCATGACTGTCAAGGGTCCATCCTCGTCCTCGTCCTCGTCATCCAATGCGCCGGTGACCTTCTTTGGGGTCTTTTTGTCCTCGAGACCCTTTCTCTGGATGGCCCCGGCCACCTTCTCCCCTAGCCACCCCGTCTCCTTCCACCCCTGGACCTGGGTGGTAGGGTTGAAGAGATACCACATGCCGCCGGTGCCCAGTCCCCAGGCGGCGTACAGGGCTCTGTCCTCGTCGATGACGACGCGGACGCCCCAGGCGCCGCCGAGGAGGGATACCCACTTCTGGGTGGCCTGCTCCGAGGCATGCGAGACGGCGATGCAGGTGAGGGCGTCACCGTAGCGGTTCGACAGAGTACGCAGGTTGACGAATGTCTTTTGTGCGACTTTTGCCTCAAGTGTCAGCTGATGAGTTATAACGGCTGGTGAGTGAAATGAAATGAAAGAATGTCGTGCAGCCGTGAAAAAAGTAAAGGTGCAGCATCGACGTGGGGAACAGGGAGATTTGACAACATACACGCGCAGCCAACGCAGCGCAGAAAGACGAGCAGCGTCCTCCTCCTGCCGCCGAGCACGATCCTCCTCTCCCTGTCGACAGGCGCCTTGTCCCCGATGCCCGGCACGCGACCTACGGCCACGGACGAGGGCGGAGGGCTCAGCCAAGGCTGGACAGTGAGCGGCAGAGATCGGATCGACATCCAGGATCCCCAGCTCTGAGGGGGCTGATCATCCTGGTTACCAGCCTTGGAGGACTTTTCCGGCTGCTGCTGAAAGTCAAGGATGTCTCTGGGGATGCCGGCCTTTTTGAGGGCCAGCTTTGTTGTGAGGCTGGAGAGCATTGGGTCGGCTGAGAGTAAAAAGGAAAAAAAAGGACAGAGTGATACAAGGACAGGGGGTAAGAGACGCAAGGGGGGCCAGGTAGAACAAGTCAGCTTGCAGTTGCGGCTCGGGCCGAGGGTGACAGGGATTCCAGCTGCAATTGATTGAAGAGAAAGGAAAGAGAATGTGTGATTATAACCAGATCACATCATGGCTCTAGTGTTGAAGACGTGGAGTTGAGACTATGTGCGTGTTGTGAAACTTCTAGGGGGGCCGCTAGTGAGGAATGGGGGCTTGCGCACGAGCCTGGGCATGGCCTTGCAGCTGATGGTTTAATATGAAGAGGAGAGTTTTTACGAGCAATGGAGGGGAAAGCTATTTAAGAAGATGACATGGAATAAAGTTGATTTGAGCTGGGTAGCCAGAGCGCATGCGGAAAGTGGCCGGTAGAAGTCTCGAGGCTCTCGGTGTACCATGATACTTACAGGACTGGGTGAAAGAGTGCATCCTATACACGCCTAACAATGACAACGATAACCCGACTTGGTCCAGTTCACCTGCTCAGAATTTTATCCAATTGAGCACTTTCACTCATCCCATCATTCGATATCTCTCCTAGAAGACGACAGCGAGCGCTTACATACCAGAAACACCCACCATCCGTCACGGGCTTGTGCTTGCTTGAGAAGCCCTTGAGGACGATTCAACATGGACGCACTACCGACCGCGAAGCACATTGCTCAGAGAGACCGAAAGTCTTTGCGACAAGATATCCCAAGGGATGACTTGATACGACGTTCTAGCCTTGTCTGTTTCACCCAATACTGGCGACTGTCCAAGTGGACGAGCACGGGTCTCGCTATGGTAGGGGATGTGTTCGTCCTCATCAATGGACCTGGAGAACATCCCCCACGAGCGGTCTCGAGTTATGGAATACAGCTATAGGTGGATGGAGCTTATCAGGGCTGTGAGAGCATAGGTTGTTGAGGAGACGGGGCTGCCAACCAGAATTTAGGCGAGTGTCTAGAAGTTGAACCCGCAAAGCGCATTCAATGCCATTGAGTATACCTAGCTGATGACAGCTTGAAGCAGCAGCCAGCTTGATAAATGGCTTAGAGCCAGGGATTGACTAGGCCCTAACTCAGGACTGATGTGTCTTCAACAACAGGCGTCTATTACTTCGCGTCGAGCGAGTCGTCGCCTGTGGCAAGTGAGCGTATGTAGACAAGACTTTTAAACCAAGAGACTAGCTCGTCATTCAGTTATTGCTTGACCCCGTTTCAAGTCGAAACTCTGGCCAAGACAATGAAGATAGGGTGCGCATTGGGAAGACCGACATTCGCGTTTCGGAGGGTGAGGCCGACCTGCAAAGGGCACTCAAGAGTCCAAAGATGTTCCGCTCAACGTCACACAAGCCTCGAGTCTTGGGAAATGGACGTAGGAACATGGATGGCTTCAGCAACGATACTCAGGGCGGCGGAGAACCTGGTTGATCTCATCTCAAAGTTGTATATGAAGCAGTCAGCCGGGTACTCGCAGAGGACAGACAGGTTCTGCCTTTCGGGTGTCCAATTGATGAAGGATGCAGCTGGCCATAATAACAGAGAGTCAACTCAAGGTTCTCCCTGACCATGGCCGAGATGCAAAAAAGTGACATGAGAGAGTTCAACCGCGGCTCAACATCTTTGCTTAGCGTTGTCTAAACCACCTCAATCTAGTCCAAGGCTCATCATATCTTTCATCTTAAGTAACGACTAGTCAGTTCTAAGGAGCTCAGGGCATTGGACTAAGCGTAATCATAAAAAATAATAAACCCGATTATTTAATTTAATGATCCTCAGAAACGCCTCGATCCACGCACACACGACTGGGCTGTGTGGTTAACAGTCTCCAACCACACTTTACGAAAAGCCTCAAGAGAAAGGACATCGTCCGCAAAAAGAACAGACAGACGAAAAAAGAATTCTCAATCATTTTATAAGAATAGCCCGATGCAGGTGTCAAACCTGCAAGATTTTCCCTTGAGAGGTTCAACCAAGTGCAGGGGAGGGGCTAGTCAGGTGACCATGGCAAGGCTTATTATTCGTTACGGTCAGGAGTCATCACCACACCCGCACTCGGTAATCCTGAGATTTTGAGAAGTGTGTACTCGTAAGAGTCTCACACTCTACCGATCGGGCTAACCCGGCGGGACGCCTATTGTTGAAGATCGAGGCTTCACGATCGTGTTGTGAGGGTAGCAGCGATGGACTCGTTGGTGTTGAGAAATGTGTGCAGGGCTTGCTTTGAGTATCTAATCCTCTCGACCCGTGCATCTTGTGATTTCAACACCATCCTGTGCATGTCAGTGATAGAAATTGCATGACTAGACGGCATACTCACCGGGATACCCGTCGGCTCAAAGCTGTCGATCAACCGACTCTCATACACCAAGTTCGGATCCCCCTCTGCCTCATCCAACTTCTCCTCCCCCTCCCTCTTCTCATACTGCTTAGTGGTCTTATCTGAGAATCTACCTGCGCTCTTTGAGCCCGCCCTCTTCTCCTCCACGCTGCTCCGCACGTAGGCCAGGTACGGTGGGTTCCCCGGCTTGATGACGTTGTCGGCCGCGAGGACGGTGCCCGGCCCCACGAGGCCGAGACGCTCGCAGAGCTTGAGGTCGCTGAGGTAGGCGGGCTTGTAGTGGTCCAGGAACATGAGGTCGATCTTCGTGAGGGTGCCGTCCGCGTGTAAGCGCAAGAGGGACTTGTCGCTAGGACCGACGATGACGCTGGCGACAGAGCGTAGGCCCGCAAGGTCGAGGAGTGAGGTGATGACAGCAGCAAACTCAGGGTTGCGCTCGAGAGAATAGTAGTGTGAGCCGCCTGACGAACGCATAGCATCGGCAAAGAGCAGAGTCGAGTAGCCTACGTAGCCACCAAGTTCAACCTGTAAATGCAGGTTTAGATGCCTTCAGATACGATCTGCCATGTCTCAGCTTACCATTACCTTGGGCTTCACCTCAGCAATCAAGTCGGTGACAATCTTGCCCTTGTCTTCGCCAACATTCATGAGATACTTCTTTGTGCGCGCAAACTCATCAATAGCTTGGAGGATACGCTTCGGCGAGCCACGCAGCTCATCAATGTCGGTTCGGCCATAAACATAGTGCAGAAGCTCAATCTCTCGGCCATCATCGAAAAAGACGGTGTCTTCCTGCTCAACATACGCCTTGGACTCGTCAAACTGAGGCATCGTTTCGTTTCTTTGTAGCAGGTTCGATTGTTGCAGCGTGAATGTTTGTGCCGTTCCGAGGCCTTGTTTTATCTACAGTAACACAAGAAACAGATGGCGTCACTCAGTGTACCCGTCATTCATTCATTCCTTCCCGTCCTTTTATATCCTTCTCTCCCTCAACTCCCCTTCTCCACACACGGAATCCCCATTCCGGGAAGCGGCTTTCTCCCCGGCGGGCGGCCACGGCATCGGGTGGGGGTTGTTGGCGCCGAAGGGAGGAGAAGTGAGACGGGAGACTACAGACGGGAGCTTCCGATGACGCGCACATGCCCGAGTCGACCAAGTTTAGTGTCATGGTGTGTAACTCGAGTTGGACAAAGACACAATCTGCTTCTGTTGGTGGTTACTCGTCTTGGAATAGCAAAGACCCTTGAATACTTCTCGCATCACTCACGTTCGCAACAAGTCTTATTAACTCCCGAACCATTCCCATAGATCAACGTATGCCCCTAACAATTACTGTCTCCCCAAATGTTTGCCTCCCTCCATGTCCAGAATGTCGTCGCAAAACCAGCAAACAATTTCTCCATTCCCTGGCCAAGCAACCCTTGTAGAACCGATCTCCGTATACCCCAACCCTGTCCTGCACCAAACAAACCTGCCCAAAAGCACGCAAACGAGAGACGCGAAGGAAAAATGAACACCAAAACAGTCCTGACCCTATATCCACCCTGAACCCCAAGAAATGCCCTTGTTTTATCTCCTTTTTTTGTGTCGTTTTTGGGTGTGTGTTTTTGTCGTATATAAACAAACACTTGCGTTTTCGCTTGCCGAGTAAAGGATTGGTGATCCGTATAAATCCCTTTCGTCCCAGAACCTTTGTGTGTTGGCGCCGACAAAACAAATACCTCCCATCGTCAAGGAGACTGCAAGAACGATTCGCATCCTTGTCGTTGGTCGATAAACAGCGTAAACGCCTCAAGCTCCGCTCCCTTTGGGTATCCCTCGTTGCCGTCAGGACGCTGAGCCGTCCCTCCACAATCATGATGAGCGCCCCAGGCCGTAGCCTTCCCAAAGAACTTCGTCCAAACATGTTTTCGAAAGCGTCCCTTCCTGCCCGTCCATCCATACTAGACACACCTCTTTTCCTTGTCCATCCGCTGCTGAACGCAAAGTCAACATCCCTAAACAACGGACGCCCCATTGTGATGATCAAATGCAACTCCCATTTCACCAGTCCAAGCCCTTCAGCCGAAAAAAGAAACAAATGACAACTCCTCTGTCGATGCCGTTCCTTCAACACCTGTGACCTCAATGGAACCACCCAGTTCTAGCCAGATCCGAGTAGTCTTGCGTGTTTGCCGTTCCCCATTCATTGCCAGAGTGCCCCCAATGTGAAAATCAGGAGCAGTAAAAGAGCTGCGGAGACGCCGTCCCTGTCACAACTCAAATGTACCAACCTCGATGCATCTTTTACCTCAAGCGCCATTCCATATGCAACTGTCAACGCCCATGCCTACCATCACGCCCAAAACCATCCCTAGGATTCTAACCCCAGACACTAGCCGGGGCACCAAGGCCCGAGGACTGGCCCCAGACACCGTTGCCACGACCCCAGCCGCCAGGGGAAGCGAGGGGAGTGGTCGACCGCTTCGAGGAAGCTGTGGTCGCCGGTGTGCCTGAGGGACGGGTGCCGATGGGGGCAACCGAGGCTCCAGACTGACTGGGCTTAGATCCAGGGGCGAGATCGCGCGAGGGGGATCCGCCGGTTGGGCTGGATGTGCTGGTTCGACTCTGGGGTCCAACCGCGTTGTCAAAGACCCGGTTCGTGGGTCCAGAGGTCTGGGGGCTGGCTGTGCTCTGGGGGCGAGAGGCCAGCTCAGCAGGAGGGCCGTGGGCGTCACCAGTAGAGCCTGGGGTACCGGCATCAGCAGGAGGGGCGCGGCCGATGTTGTCAAAGGCCAAGGGAGAGTGTCCGCGGATGCTGGAAGGTCCACTCGGGCCAGGGGCGCCAGGGCGGACGTTTCCAGTCTCGTCAACATATCCGGCCTTTTCAGCGAACTGTCCCTCGCCATACAAGGCGCTGCGCTGGCGGGCGATAAGGTCCCTGGTTTCCTCTTCAGACATGTGCTTGTTGGTCGGGAGGGTCAACTCGGAAAGGACGGCTACGTAGAAAAGCTGTTAGCCCAAGCTCAACAAACTCGACGCGGATTACATGTGTTCTGTTCGGGAGAAGCGAGTGAAGAAGAAAGAAAACATGCGCGGCGTCCGGCCAGCAATCATCAGCCGCCCATGACCACAATTTTTTTTCTATTTGGCATCTTCTTTTGGTTTTGCGATAGTAGGAATGTGCTATACAGTAGAGGGTGGCCTACTTCGCTGGTATTGCTGCTCAGTGTGCAGGTTTCGAAGCTCTCGCTCCCGCTGAGCTGCCATCCTTCTCTTCGCCTGCATGACCTGCTCTGCCTCGTTGGAGCCTCGCGAGGGCTGGTGACGCTGGTTGGCGTAGAAGTTTTGGAGGTTGGGTCCCTGGGAGCCTCGGGCGTCGTCAAAGTTGTTAACCGAATGAGGGCGGGAGCCGGAGGAGTGATGGGAGGCGCGCGAGTCTGCATCGAAAGGATAGTCAGTTGGGGCGCCCACGGCGCCCTGCCAGTCCCAACTTACTCACCAAGATCTTGGGAGCGTACTGGCAGGGCCAAAATGGTGTAGATCAGAAAACTCACGTCGGCCGCCCATTCCATAGCCCTTGCCAGACTTTTGCAAGTTTTCATAAGCGCGATCGACCTCTAGGAGGGAGGGTTAGTTCCTGTGCGAGACATTCAACTTGTCAAGTCCGGGTTCTCTCCAATCTCTGGTTCGAGTCGAGCCATCCCGACGACCAAGCGACCGTCACAAAGAGGCCAACAGAAACCGGAGGGAACAAGACCGACGTTGTTGATGGAGAACATACCGTCGAACTGATACGAGAAGGCGTAGTCGTCCTGGGGCTGAGGTCCACTGGCGCCTGAGCGGATGAGCGAGTTAATGGGCATCCTGGGATCGGAAGGCGTTCGCAAACCATCCGTACCTGCACGAACGGGAGTGGTTGAGCCCTGGTGCTCCCAGTTGTTCTGGGTCGAAGCCGACCACTGCGGGTTGTCGTAGTAGGACATGTTGTTGAATTTCGGATTCAAGTGGGAAAAACCGGGACGGTGTCGGTTCGAAGAATTCTCAAATCTCGCAACGAAAGGGTCTAGCGATGACAATGACGGGTTAGCCCGATGAAATCGACAAATCGATAGACGGCAGTTTGCGATGACCAGATGCAGCGCGAAGCAACGAGGGCGCCGGGACACACAAGACAATGAGGGACTGTGATGGAGGAAAATTGCCGCCGTGGCCGACGTCAGGATGCGATGCATCCGCCATCTGAGACAGGCTCCATCGAGAACCACCAAGCCCTCAGGAACCCCTCGTCGCAACACGTTGACAAACCGCTGGCGACACTGTGTGTCAAATCATCAACTCACCCTATGCGGCAGGATATTTCGTGGTCGAGTGGTGCAGCTTCGTTCGCGGGAAGAGAGCGCAGGGGTGAATGGCCACGGGCCGCGCGAGTCGGGAATAAACCACGAAAGGGTTCGGGAAGGCGGAAAAGGCACGAAGCTTGGTCGCAGAAACTGGTGACAAGACGGCGGACCAGGAAGACTCGAGGCGAAAACCGCTGCAGAGCAGACGGGAAGTCTAGTAGAGAAAAAGAGGGAGACGGAGAGGAGGAAGAGGGAAAAAGAAAGAAGAAGCCGAAGATGGTGGTGAACAAGTTGTCAACGGACAAGGCGTGATGGGGGGAGGAAAAACCCAGGGCCTGGTGCTGGGTTGGTGGGAAAGGAGAAGGAGCCAGGCCCAAAAGTCATCAATCAAATCAGGAAGTCACGTCGTGGGGAGTGGGCACAGGTCGGCAACGCTTGGGGCGCGCAGTTGGCAGGTGCCAGGTGCAAGGCGCTGTCGAGGGCTGCAGGTACTTGGTGTGGTTGTACCTCACGCTGCTGGTCCAACGCTCCTTCTCAGGACGGCAGGGCGGTCGAGTGCCCTGAAGCGATGTTTACAGGGCTTGCCCAAGGCTAACATAGTGGGTGCGGTTTACAGGAAGACACCTGGAGAATACCTCTCTGGGTGATGGCTCGCCCAGCTAGGGGAGAAAGGTACCTGCTCCACTCGTACCTCGTTTCGCAGAACAGGGAGAGGCAGGAGGCAAGAAAGCATGCTTGTACTGGGTACAGCTGCTGGGCCCTTCCTCGAGATGCGGGCACTGAGACCTCGGGGAAGGAAGACTCGAGACATGCATCCAGGCTGCGCCTTCCCCTTTACCAAGAACTGGATCTACCTCATGCCCATGTTGAAATCATCCTCGCCTTGTGCCTCGTCTCCCCATGCCCTGCCTTTTTCTAGAACACAAGCGATCTTCTTCATCTTGCGCAACCATCTGCAGCTTGGATGTCTCTGCGACTTCGTCCACCCCCCGGCCCTGCCCGCCCGTTGTCCGTTGAACGCCCAGACGCCCGCCCCAATCCGTTTTTGATTTGATAACCGGGCTAATGACGGACACTGAAATGACGACGTGTGGGGGGGGTGCCTCTTCTTGGCCCTTTTGCCAGCAACACAACGCTCTGCGCTCCATGCTCCACGATGCCAGTTGATGGCGGGTGGGTTGCCAGTGCAGCCGGGGAATGGGAACACTGTGCGAATACCTTGTATCCTTTGGGTGTGAATGCGAAACCATTCGGCGATGGAGATATCACCAGCTGAGGGTGGACGACCCAGGTCACTTCGCCAATGTTGATCTCCAACTCCTTGTTCATTGACTAATTCATGACATGCAGACTCCCTTGACGAGTTTTTCTTCTTCACGTCCTATCCTGCGTCGGGCCTCGGCCGAAGTAACTCGCGCCATTCAAGACCCTGCAACACTTGCAACGCTCCTCGAATCCCGGGATGCCCTGGGGCCTCTTGCTGCTCCATGTTCACACGAGATTCAGTCCCAGTCCGCGACACTTACGGAGTAGGATGCTCTCGAATGCCTCCATCCTTGAGTGGCTTCCCGGTGCACGGTTCAGGCATCGCAAACCGTTCCATGCAGCCCAATTGTCTTTCGACCGCGACCCAAGGACAGATGTGCATCTTGAATCGATCAGCAACGGACATCAGCAATCCTCATCATTGATGACCACCCTTGGGAATCCCGCATTCGATAGCATTATGCAATCTGCCGTTCCCACCACGGCAGCCTTGTCAACTACTGCCCGCGGCCGCTGCATTGTTCAGCTACCAACAGGGACACCTTACGGCATATTGCACCGGAATAATTTGATAGTGTCGACTCGTTACACTGTATGCTGTGATGAGACGTCATGTTCCCACTCCTCGGCGCCTCGTCCTCTTTTCCTGTCTTTTCAACTCGTCGGTCTGTCCTTTCAACTTTAACGATGGATGATGTGGGGACCAAATTACATTGACGACTCTCGTGCCCTAGTGGCATGCCCCTTTTCCCAGTGCCACGGGTTTGATTGTGCTAGACCTGGGGGTTTTAAGCGGGGACGGTCCTGTATGCCGGCTTGTTCTCGTTGAGTTTGCGGTTTCTATCACCGTGAGCCGACCATCGTGTCGTTGACCGGCGTCAACGTCTCGTCGCCATGCGGCCATGCAGCTGACTGCTGTCATCACCTTTATGAAACAGGGCACTGTGCTTCCGTGATGCCCTTCGCGATTTCTTGGCCTGCGATCCACCCTCTCATTGCGTCCTGATCCTTAACCGCATTTGATGTCCCGTCAAGAGACCAATTCCGCGAATGTCCGCCTCGATGTCAAATCGTGCCGCACCGCCTTCCTCCTGGTATCGGCTAACACGCCCGGGCTTAATACTGACTCGTGCCTGGTGTCCGTTGAACCCCAGACCAGGGCCTCCAGGCCGTATCGCATCGTATGGAACTCCGAAAGCGCCGTTCATCATGATATGCCTGATGGACCCAGCACGTTAAATGGCATGCATGGCCTGGGATACCACGCCTCGAACTTCACAGCAAGGGTCCAGTAACCGCAATCAATCATGTCACCTGCCTGCTACGCTACATAACCATTCTGCGCTTGTCATCTTGCCTGGGCTCGCAAAGCGGACCGCGGTCCCTGCGACATCAAGCTTGCAGCTGCAAAATGGACAGCGCATAGCATCACTTCATCGGCACTCCGTTCAGACGTTCCGGAACGGCCAACTAACATGCAGAACGCCGGCTACCTCATACCATGCCGGGAGCTGGAATTGGCAACAGTGTCCGAGTTTTCTCTCCATCTTATCAACCGTGGAGGATCGTGTTCGGGCCGTTATCTGGCACTCTTGTCAAGACCTGAAGGCCATACTACGTACACAGGTACTCTCCGCCCAACCAGCGACAACGGCTGCCCGCATGGGTCGATTCTCGATGATCCCTGGCGACGTGAGGAACAAGCTGAGCCTGGCGAATACAATTGCCCTTTCTTTCATCCGTGTTCTTGATGCAAAGCGCGGCTCCTCCAAAATCTTCCACCCTCAATGTCAACTTTGAGTAGGTACATGGTGTCTGGGCGGCATGTTGCCAAGTACCTAGGTATCAACCTCCGTGTCTACAGTAGGCACCCCGATTTTTTCCCGAGGACCGGCTACTCCATCTACGCCAGTACCTCAGCCAGCCACGATACCTTGTAACTCAGCGACGACATATTTTACCAAGACTTGTTCTGTGAGAAGATCTTGTTCCAGCATTCAAGCGAGCGTAACCCTTATATCTCGAACTGTGCCTCAAGTTATCTATATAATGTACCCGTCCTATCGATGGTGTTCTCATAGCCAACTCTTGAGGTCGAGATGATGGATGACCTCCAAAGTGTACAGCCATGTTCTTTCTCACCTTGGTAGGTTCCTTTCGTCTCCCACTACAACTGCTCGTGCTGCTGACACGATCCTCAGCTACCATTCGGGGTGGCAGGGGTATCAATGGGCGGGCCCGGATGGATGGACCGACCGAGGGTCCACCCCATTCCACGTAGTCTCCGTCTCTTCGGCCGCTCGCTCTTTGAGATTGACGATTTGATGATCCCTTGAAATCGCCCTGTTGAAGTGATGCTGGAGCGGCGGGCCCGAGCAGTCAAGGCCTGTCGGGGGTCTCTGCACCCGTGTTTAGCAAAACGAGCTTCGTTACAACTCCCCGGCTCGAAAATACAAATGTCGGGATTTGGAGTGCATCTGATCCACCCTACTGCATCCCCTCAAGAAAAGTACCAGCACAGTGTTGCCATCGGGAGGCCCATGTTGCCCAGTCAGCCGAGTCACTTTTACCCAGGCGATATTGGACAGAATATGACCATCCAGGCCTCCCACCCTCGTAGAGACCGATAAGTTCGCATCTTTGTAATCACCGGCTAATATCCCGCAGTCCAAATTTCCCCAGACTAGTTTCGTTTTCATCATTGGCCAGGTAGGTAAACCGCATGCTGAACTCGTCACCATCTGTCACCCATGTAGCGCCCGAGTTTGCTCTCTGATTTGCCGGTTCTTGTCTCTGGCACTTGATGGCACCTTGATGCCTAGACGGTGGCAGAGTCAGGTCGATCAGAGAGGTGGAAGGCATCCTCGAGGCGTTTTGGGCCACACTTGGATGAGGCGTGCGTTGGTCGTAGCAATGACGACATGGGATTCATTCTTGTCTCGAGAGTGGAGTCTATGAATAAGTAGCGGCTGTACTCACGCATCTCGCAGAGGCAGTTTGGTGATTGTTGGTAGTTTGTCTTGGTTGCCTCGCTTTCCAAAGGGATCATCTGCCATGCCCGGCAACTTGGATCACACCGATTGGTGTTCTAGAAAATTTACATTACGCAAGGGGGTTGAAACATTTTTAGAACAGATAGTAAAACTGTATTGGAAATAAAACTTTGGGGAAAACAAGAAACCGCGGACTATCCAAATGGTCTAGGGTATGGAGCCGGTGTGGTTGTATCTGTGTCATAGGCTCGTCAAACGTACACAATTAGATATGAGATTTAATGCAGGTAGATTAATAAACGAATTGGTCAAGAATTTATGAGCTTGATTGAGGAATACTGGTTGAAGACAAAGAAAGCTCTATCTTGATGCCTTGTTTCGTAGGTAAGTAGATCCATGCTAATTTTAATAAGAGAAAGGAAAGAAAAAATGTTCTGCCTCTATGAAAACCTATGCGCCGCGAAATAGTAATGTTGTCCCTTAAAATAACTATTCGATATCTCCCTATCACTGGAACCCTAGCACCGGGCCATTCTTCTCAAGGTTGCTTCACCTCCTCTCCCACGTTATCCTTCGTGGTTCCACCACAAGGAGCTTTCAAGGGGATCCCGTCCCTAAATGAATATGAAAACAGCATCGTTGTGCCCGTATTTGAAATCAAAACGTGTGGTGAGGCGCCGTCTGCCCCATCTTGTAGCCCATACATAAACACCATTGAGACAAGGCCACTATGAGTCTTCACCTGAGGCGGTCGTGGGATTGCCCTCTTTCACTGGGGGCGAGGTCTTCTGAGAGGGCTATATTGTGACGTGAATGTTAGAGTTCCGGATTGTAACCTGCCGGGGAGGGGTGCTTACTGGATTGGGTGGAGGAGCGACTTGGTCTTGAGTCCATGCACCGGCATGAGCGACAGTGTCGTCTTGTGTCTTCTTCTTGTTGTGCTGGTCAGGATCGAGGGCCATGGTAGCGTGTCGAGAAGAGAGACGAGTAAGGCCAGCCTATGATGGAAGAAAAGACAAACAGCTGAAACTGAAAGGGACTTGAGGTAGTGAAGTTGAGGGTTGGGATGCAGCTTGTCCTCTCCGCGATGGTCTGCCCTTTTTATACATAATATTCTTCGAGTTTCCGCAGAGGATGCGACTAGGCTACTACCATTTCTTTCTGATTCATGTTCGGTGAAACAAATCTGATCCATACCGGAGAAAGCCCTGCTCTCTCAGGTTCGTATTAGGAGTAAATCCTCCAGCCTCCTTTGCTTTGGGCACAAATCCGGCCGCTTCAGTGAAGGCTATATCGATGACTGCCGAGCTTGCCGCCCGGGTACTTTTCTCGATGAGTTATACGAGACGATGGCGTGAAACAGCCCCAATTTAGACTCAGAGTCGGCCCATGTCTTGTTGGGGAGGGCATAGTTGTTTCCTCTTTTCTTTCCTCTTCTCGTGAGTAAGGCTTGTTGGAGGATAAGACAGAGATTGAGTTTGAAACGATCAGAATAGTGCGGAGATTAATTGGGCAGACAGGGAAAGATGTGAGTGGTAAAGGGGCGAGGGAAACTAAGACATGGAGTTTGTCAGCGCTGCCAGATGACCAGACAAACGTTGTCTGGCCCAAACAGCCAGCCAGCCAAACGGAAACAAAGACATTCTAAATCATGGTTATCTTATGAGCTAGACATGCTCCTATAACCTGGTCTTAGGTACACTCGGCACTTGCGCACATCGTGGGCTGATGTTGAATCAGTGAATGCCGAGGTTGGTGGCGTCCGGGAGAGACATTTTGTAACATGGCGGGATGAATTGAACGAATGGAGAGGAGGAAATTTGTCTTGGAACTGTCTCTGGCGTTAGGATTCGTCAATGAAAGAAGAAAAGTAAGGTTGGGTCTCGAAGATAGGCTATCAGCTTATGCTATGCGGAATCAAATCATGACGCATAGCCCAACCTCGGATTACTTAGAGTTGGATTTGTCTTGCTTGTGAGTCTGGATGGCTTGAACTCGCCCCCAAGTGGCGGAGATGCTAGCACCCACCGACCCGTCCATCGGATCAGCGTCTAGGAACAGCACCTCAGCTTGACTCGGCTCAAGCCCGCGTCTGGCCTCATCTTATGGAATGCTGACAGGATATTGCTTGGCTGTCTTTGAAGCCTGGGCTGCCCTCGCCAAGAAAGGATCTTGGCCCTCCAATAAGCTCGTTGACTGACAAATCTAGGTTGGAGGGAGCATAGTGGCTGAGGACAGGGAGGCCTTGAATATAGTGCTATAATGGTTTAAAGGAGGATCTTGGCTGTCACCTGCCCCCTACTGGATCGAAGCCAGCGTCGAGTTTACGTGGCTTTACCTGTGCCGCTGTACTGGGTACTTTTCTTGTCATAAATCGACATCTTACTTTTAGATGGGAAACTTCTGTGATCGGGCTTTGCGCTCAATGGAGCCTGGCTGACTGGGCGGTGATAAAATGGGGGTGGTATTGTTTTCTTATTATTGGCTTATTATTGCTGTATTATGTCCCCTGGTTTTAGTTGATCCCACATCTAGGCCTACTTGAGCGCTCCTCTTCTTCATCCTCAAGTCGGGATAGAGCCATCACACTTGCCCTTCACCTCATTGCCATTCTTGCCAGTGAGACCATCAAAGTACGCGAGGAGGGTCTCGACAGGCACCATTTCCATCAACCCCAGGATCGGGTTCGACGACTTCAACGGCTTGCCACCAAAGAGAACCCGTACGTAATATCCAGGCTCGCCGGTCGAACTGCTCTCATCCCTTGACTTGGAGGAACCCTTTTTGTACAGCTCAAACACGATCTCGCTGCCCATACCAGGCCAGACCATGACGTCGATCTGCAGGATGCTCAGGACTCGGCTCATGGGGCCGTCATGGGCAAAGTTGTGCAAGTAGAGGGTTTCTCTGCTGCCGGCAATGACTCCACGGAGATGGCTTGCTAGCTCGGCAATCCAGACACCGTACGATGTTGTCGAGGCGGCGAGAGATGCAGGGGCGTCGCGATACATTTGTGAATACTCCCACTGACCCATACGGTAGACTGCCTCTGCGAGCTCTTGATCAACACAGGTTGAAGAGTTCTTGCCGTTGACGAGCTTGCATGGTAGAGGCTTGTCGTGGCATTGGCGAGCAGATAGGTTATCGTAGTAATGGTCAAAGCTGACATGAAAGCCCTGATCGTCTTTGGGAACACCTGAAATATCGTCCAACGTATCGAAAAGGCTCTGTCCTTCGGTCAAGTGCTTCTGCCACTCACGGTTAGATGGTGACATGATGGCATTGGTAAGCTTCTTTCCAACGGCGCAGCTGTACCGGGGCTCCAGGCTGTCGATGTCTGCTTGCTGGATAAGCAGAGGGACAGAGTCTGTTGTTTGCCACATGCCATTGATGAACATGCCGGCGACCTGGCTTGTGATTTGGTTGTTTGTAACCCTGAACTTGACCTTGCTGCGCCAGTCCTCATCACGACCTGGGATAAAGTGAAGTAGGTCGTGATAAACCTCATACAGGTCCTTGCCATGAACCCATGAGTCGTCTAGGCCTCCGGCGCTAATCTGAGGGAACTGGCATGATCCAACAAACCCATACGGGGTGAAGGGGTTGATGTCGGAGCTGAAGCCTGACCAGTATCCTTGAGCAGGGGGGTTGTGCCCCTTGTCGAAGGGTTTGCCAAAGTAATAGAGTCCTTGGTTGTGGCAGTTCCATTGATATGATTCGACAGGAAAGGCGTTGGCTGCATATGGTGTTCGCTTGTGATGTCTTTGAATCTGGAGACGACTGTTGAGAATCAAATGACTCGTCTGAGAAAGCTCAAGTTTTACTTACAACTTCGACGTATATTAATTCATGATCATCAGACGGCTTCACATACTCCTTTTTGCGGGCATGAGGCATGTTGCACCAGTTGTAGACACCATACTTGTCATCAGGCGTATGTGAGGTGTTGTATATGAAACCATAAATACCCTCGTCGTGGATCACACCGGTGAGGTTATTTATCTGGTTACTGCTCGGAGGGTACCACTTGGGATCGATCGCCTGAGTGACGACCCCCGAGGAAGCCGTCAGGACAGCCAGCAGGCCGCTTTTGGGTAGAGACGACATGTTGATGTACTGGCTCATGCAGTAAAAGGCACCAGTTAGAACGACTGCCGTGAGAGCAACACGACGGAGCTGAAATCTGGGAAAGAAGAGCGCCATTTCTAGACGGGGGAGATGGAGCCTTTGATGTTGGAGCTCGACTCCTTTACGGCTTGGTTTGGCGACGTTGAAATTAGTCGCTGTATTTGGTATGCACGTGGGCGATATGATTGGACGGGGCACTGGTGAGAAATGGGTCTCTTCCCGGACAGCCCTTGTCTGGACGCGCAACGTTGGTTCTTTGGCAACCTTGAGTGGACTACAAGCAACAAGTCAAGCGTTACATTGTAGGTTTTTTGTGTTTGTGATACATGACAAATATTTGATAGCTTCAGCAGAGAAATTCCCACTTATGTGTCGCCAAAGATCAGCCCCTTGTGCTCATCCTTTCGCCCCCAATGTTTCACAGATTGACACGCCACCCTGGCCATCATTACGTCAGAGCAAGAAGTCTGACAAGTCCTAGATATATCAAGGTGAACCTTGGCACTCGCATCTCACTGTATCTGCAAACCGTCTTGTGTATTCTGTACCATTATGGAGATTCCGTGGGAGGCTCGTATCTATCGTGACCCCAAATTCAACCCCCAAGACTCCACTCAGGGTCTGCTCCCCATGGCGAGGATCCTATGGGATTACTCGACTGCTGAGGGCGTCAAGGCTGGGTATAAAGCTTTTGGGCAGTCACATAAGGAAAAGTTGAGTGGGCTACTGTCTTCTCTGCAGGGTTCATCGTCGAAACAGGTGAGTATTGCTTCAAACGTGGCCTCCAAAAACGTGCATGTCAATCATAATGCTAACCCCAAGCAGACCTTGCCTTCAGAAGAGTTTGTTCACTCCCCGCTTGAAGACTCGAAAGGAATCCGTCTCCTCCATGTCGACGTCCAGAATTCTACGCTAAGATGCACCCTCCGAACCTACTCAGCTTCTGAGATACCACCTTACGTCTGTCTCTCGTACGTCTGGGCCGATTTCGGTCCAATGATGAATCGAGGGCGCGACTTTCGTGAGACTGAACTCGAAGTGCCCATGTTCAGTCATTCGGATAGTGCTGAGATTATCCTCAATGGTCGTCGGTTCTCTATTGGGGCCAACTTGCACGCTGCTTTGCTTGGCCTTCGGCAGTATCTTAATGGGAGACCTATCTGGGTAGATGCCATGTGTATCAACCAAACTGATAGCAACGAAAAGACCACACAGGTCGCTCGCATGGGGGAGATATACAGTGCTGCAGAAAAGGTCTTCATCTGGCTTGGTCGGAGGCACACTCAGCGAGACACTGCCATGAGGATTCTCAAAGTATGGCCTTCTTTCCCTGCCGATCCAGACAACGCCAACATTCAGTTCCACGGAAAGAGGTACGACACCGCCAAGGCCTTCTTTGAGGCGACTTCGACTGGGTCCG
Source organism: Fusarium piperis (assembly GCA_027886205.1). Lineage (NCBI taxonomy): Eukaryota > Fungi > Ascomycota > Sordariomycetes > Hypocreales > Nectriaceae > Fusarium > Fusarium piperis. The sequence goes on from RZGM01000036.1 coordinate 308,964, forward strand.
AACTCATATCTTGGATCGGCCTTCTCACGATTGTCACTGAGAGTTGGTGGAGCCGGGTCTGGACGGTGCAAGAGTTTATTCTCTCAAGAGAGTATGCCTTTTACTATGACGGAGCTCAAGTCCCTACGGCAGATCTGAAGAAGGCGATGGACTGGACCTACTTTGTTGCAGTCCATTGCTCCTCCAAGCTCATCCCATCTTGGGTGACTTTCCAACCATCCATCTTTGACCTCAAACAGCACGGTGCGAGACTGAGCTTTCTCGATGTAGCCATGCTCGGAGCAACGAGGATGGCAGGTGACCCTCGAGACAAGGCCTGGGCTTTTCTGGGAATCACTGATCCAGAATCGATTGGCCAGCCTCCTCTGAAACCTGACTATGATAACCGGAACATGGGAGACTTTTACCTCGATCTTGCTCAACGCCTCCTGCGAGGTGATGCCGGGCTGCTTGTCCTTTCCCTAGTCAACCACCCGCTTCCCCGGGAATCATACAAGTTCAAATCCAAGAAGCCGATCGGTAACCGTCTTCTGGACCAGTACAAAGCCAAGAAACGCCTGCCACAGCAAGATCCGAAGTTTGCACCCCCCAAAGAAGATGTCTTTGATGAGGCGCTGCAACCGGACTGGAGTGGTAAAGGCGTGGGCTATCCAAGCTGGGTCCCCAAGATGGCGAGCGCTGTTGCCATCGAGCCTATCTTTCTGAGGGAGATGAGAGCTCAGAAGGCTCGCGGGAAGGCGCTTCATGATGCTAGTTGGAGGATTTTCCACGCTGCGTCAAATGTGCAGAGTGAGTTTGCTTTGTCGGCTGATGGGAAACGACTCTCGGTGGAAGCAAATCTTGTCGACACAGTCAAGGCCGCAGTTGCACTGCCCAAGACTGAAGAAGATGGGCCTGGCTTCTACCAAGCCTTTCGCTCATGGTACCCCAAGAAGAGTCGCCTCGCGGATATCCCATATCAGCACCAGGCTTCGACCGCTGTGCCAAGCGCCCTATGTCGAACTCTGCTGATGAACATTTGGCTCACTTCCCATCCCGCTCCGGAAGGTTGCGAAGCTCACTTTGCAAACTACCTAGCTCGCATCTCAGAGTCTGCGTCGAGTATCAAGAATGACCTGCACCTAAAGAAGAAGCCAGACCCAGAAGAGGGAGACATATTTCCTGCAGCCATGAATGATGTTGGCATCGATAGAGTCTTGTTCATCACAGAGAAGGGGTACTTGGGTCTTGGGCCGGCGAGGATGGAGGTTGGCGATGTAGTGGGCCTGGTAGCTGGGGCTCACGTACCATTTGTGCTACGAAAAGGAAGCAAGGGCTTCATCTTGGTAGGTGAAGCTTATGTGGCAGGAGTCATGTACGGTGAAGTTTCTCAGGGGCTGGTGTTCCAGAATGTCGAGATCGTGTAGTTGCTCTCCACCCTCGTGCACTTGAGCGATATTTTCGACAAGTGTCTTCAACCAACCCTGGGGGGCTGGCGCAACGGTAGCGCGGTAAGTCATATCATCATTCGATTTCGATCAATATCGATCTAATACCTCGATTAGTCAGATTCCAGTACACCGGAATCTCCTGAAGGTTAAGGGTTCAAATCCCTTGTCCCTCACACCCAATATCTTTTTTGCTTTTTTTGCCCTTTCTCGTAACGTATTATTTTGTTTGCTTCTATGAGCGAATCTTGCCTTTGCGCCCTGCCGCTGTGGTGTGCATCCATGGTTAGTTAAGTTAGTCTACCCTTTATATAAATGCGAAGAGATCAGGGCAGGATTGGATATAGTAGCAAGAACTACCTTCAGCACCGTGAGAGGATTAGAACCAAATATCTTCATACTTGATAATTTACATGCGCTTTCCTTGAGAGAAGGCTATCGAAAGCTAAGTGAATGCACTCCATCTGTGTTCAATGAAAGCCATCACTCATCACCTCGTTACTAGCGAGCTGCGTTCTTGCAGGTATTTCCTTTCGCAATAATATCCGATAGCCCAATCCCATTTAGACGCCCAAAACTTCATCCCAGTAGCACCAAAGTGCCTATGCTAGCCTTTGAGAACATGCCTTCCAACTCGCACTGCTGAACCGCCCACTGACCGTATCATAAATGCCCCCTACTTCTTTGGATCGTTCTCCTTTTGCTTCTCCTTGTCCTTGTCCTTGTCCTTGTCCTTCTTGCCTGGCGTTGGGGCGGGGGGACCTATCGTCTTGTATGGATTGGCACTCCATCGGCACCCACAGAAGAGGCATATTACCGAGTTTGTGGGATTCACGCCCTTTGCAGCGCAACCGGGGTTGGTACATCGCCAGCCGCTCATTGTTTATTATATTTATAGCGGGTTGGTTGTTGCAGCTCTTGGTTCCGGCTCAGGAGTTGTTGCTAACCGTAGTGGTATATATAACGGGATAGTAGTTGTGCTGAGAGTAGATAGTCTGTATATTTATTTGTCGATTCAAGACACGAAGGCCTTTTTATATTGCTCTTGAAAGGTTGATTCATTGCTGCATTGAACAAACGACCCTCGCTCTCCTGCGCTTGACGACGGCTCTAAGTGATTGATGCTATGAATCACCAAGACATATGAAGCTGAAGGGACAATCACGGGCTAGTCATTCAACTGTGATCAAATCCTCTGGCTGTAGGACAAGCATCAGCTGACAGATTTAAAGGCTCGGATGTTGGGCTGTCACTGGTCTTTGAGTCGACTCATTGACAGTCGCCGGGTCTCACATCACCGCCAAATGAATGGGATCGTGTAACCTGCTGAAACATGCAGCACAAGTATTGTTGATTGACTCAACGTCTACTGTTTTCCTCGGCTGTGGTCATGTCTCGAAACCACCTTTGTACCCCAGCCCCCCAAGAGGATAACTCTCAACCCCCCTCGTGCTCAACATGCGCACCACTCATGCAAAGTCAGCCTCCACTGTCAGGCATCAACACGCTTCCGCTGACTGTGTTTGAGTGCACTGCCTTGATCATTGTTGACCGTCACGCGGTTCCACAGACTGACGGCGACGTCTGGAAAGTACTCTACCAAACTTACATGTGGAACAACCGAACATAGCCCTTTAGCATTGAAAGGGCACACAAGACCATTGACAGGCAGCGAGTAGCTAAGATGGACATTTCCTCTGGAGCACCTTTACGAGCGTTTAAACTCTCGACGCCTTATACCTATCGGTACCGAATCCTTGGGCTGATTAGAGAGCGATGGTCACGCAAATGTCAGTTCACCTAGTACGGCATGGCATAAACATCGTTCAATTTCGTAACCTAGTAAGATCTCATCATATGCACGGTTGGATTTCCTCCCAAGCAATTTAGTATCCAACATGACCAACTTATAAATTCCCATTTCAGAGACCTCGTGGAATCTGTTGTGTCTAGCAAGTGGACTGGCCATTACCAGTAAAGGTTCCAGGCTGATAAGCGCCGTTGGCATCGCCGAGACATTCCGCTGTGAAAATTGTCAGTCCCATGATACAGCGTTCGTTTCAGTTGAAGTATGACTTACCAACTGTGACAAGCTTGAGGTTGTTCTGCTTCGCCCAGTTGATTAACCAAGGCGTAAGAGTCTGCACGGTGCTGGCATACGTCTCATGCATCAGAGGAATATGTCCGTTACCGCCTGCACCAGCTTGCTGGAACTTTTGCTGACTCTGCTGAGCGCTCTGGCCGTTCCAGTCGCCAGAGTCAACATCGTTGGTGATGACCTTGTATCCGAGCGACTTCATCGTGGGCAGCACGTTTCCACCCGTGGCAAGGTATGGAGGACGCATGTACGCGGGCTTCTTGCCAATGATGTTCACCGTGGCCTGCTCGAAGCGCTGCATCTGCTGCTTCAGGTCGTTGGTGCTAAGACTGCCAAAGTTCTGGGGGTGAGTCCAGGTGTGACTGGCGATCTGATGGCCAGAGTTGTAGGCAGCCTTGATGGCGGTCTGGTGGTTGTACACACAGCCATAGAGCGTGCCGGTCCAGAAGAAGGTGGCTTTGGCGCCAGCTTTGTTGAGGATGTCTAGAAGCTGAGTGGTGTACTGCGCTGGGCCGTCATCGTAGGCTAGAGCAATGACGCCAGGCTTGCTGCACTGGCGGATGACAACACCTGGGGATGCCTGACGTTCAAAGATATCCAGAGGGTTTGCAACAGGGAGAGAAGCAGCGCTGGCTGCAAGGAGAAGGAGGTTGACAGCGGTCTTCAAGAATGACGGCATTTTGATTGCCTATACGGGTGAATTATGTGCGATAAAGTGAAATGATGAAAGGAAGGATTCTTTGAAGTAGGACTAGATCAGACCATGAGGCGATCCGCTAAAAAATTGACTTTCAAGGAGGCTATATAGGTGAGGGCAACTCTGCGCGAAGTAAATCAAAAGTTCCATAAATCACGTTTAGAGTACAACACTCTCCCATAAACCAATCATGTCATCTGACAAGGCATGAGCAGATGCCATCCGTACTTAGCCGTGACTAGTGCTTAATATACACCAGCTATACTATGCACCACTTCGGAAGAGGTGCCTGAAACAAAACGTGCGGTTTCAGGCTGAATTTTCCGGCCCCCCTGAACCACCCACCCCCTACTAATAACGGAAACTTCCCCAACTAATGTTTGGACGGGTAAATTCAAGTCCCGGGCCACGCGGGGATGCCGATGCTACGATGCCTCGTTTTCCAGAATAGCCGGGACCATTTGGAAGCTCAGCTCTTTGTTCGGTGTTGTCATGTGGGCTCTGTCGCCACGAGATGGCCTCACTGACTTGCCTTCCTGGGAAGGTCTCACGGACGGCCCGGGCCTCGATCCTCCGGTAGTGCAAACGGGGACCGGGTAAAGCGAGCCCCTCTTTTCGCAAGGTTTCGTGCTTCGGAAATGAGTGCCTCGTCTCGTCTTGGCTTCGGAGGAGGCGTACCCACACGGAGTAATTAACATGAGGGAGCTCCGGTAGAGTACATTAAAAGCGACCTCCGGGCTTCTCGACGACATCTTTTTGCCTTCCAGGTCTCCTCACCGGTAAAATCGACTAGTCAAGGCCCGACGGATCCTGTTCTGTTCTGCTCCGGTAGGTTCCTTTAGGAAATTCCTTTCGTCCTTGAAGCTTAACAGCTTGAAATATATCAACAACATGGTCTACTTCAGGCTGAGATGATCTCAGAGAGATGTATATATAGACTACGTGCTAACCGGCTTTCATATAGCAACCCAACATCTTCTGCCAACGCCAAGCATAATCACTGCCAGAAGTCAAAATGGTCTCTTTCAGCTACCTCCTCGCAGCTGTGTCTGCTTTCACTAGTGTTCTCGCCGTCCCCACGGCCGACACCTCTGAGAACCCTGCCCTCTCCAAGCGCACTCCGAGCTCCACCGGCACCCACGGCGGCTACTACTACTCGTTCTGGACTGACAACCCCAACACTGTCACCTACACCAACCAGAACGCTGGTCAGTTCAGCGTTTCGTGGAGTGGCAACCAGGGCAACTTTGTTGGCGGCAAGGGTTGGAAGCCTGGTTCTGCTAAGTATGAATTCAGTCAAAGTTGTATCTACGTATACTAACCCCCGTCAAGGACTATCAAGTACTCTGGTACCTACAAGCCCAACGGCAACAGCTACCTCGCCATCTACGGCTGGACTCGCAACCCTCTGATCGAGTACTACATCGTGGAGAACTTTGGAACCTACAACCCCTCTTCTGGTGCAACCAAGAAGGGAGAGGTCAACGTCGACGGCTCCATCTACGACATCTACACTAGCACCCGCACCAACGCCCCCTCCATCGAGGGTACCCGTACTTTCCAGCAGTACTGGTCTGTCCGCCGCAGCAAGCGCTCCAGCGGCTCTGTCAACACTGGTGCTCACTTCAACGCTTGGAGCAATGTTGGCCTGAAGCTCGGATCCCATGATTACCAGATTCTTGCTGTTGAGGGTTACTACAGCTCTGGTTCTGCCACCATGACTGTTTCTTAAGGGACTTGAGAACAGCTTCTATCGTGTTGCAGAATCTGATGGGAGGAATGTTGTTTGGGATATGAATTTCTCGTCGGTCCTTGGATCATGGGTCCATCTTGCCCGAGGGTGTACACTCATTGCGTGCTTATGATCTAAACGGTCTTTGATTCTCGTACATAGCATGGCTGCCCCTGTTTTTGGGGGAGAGTCGCCACTCACGCATGTCAAAATAGTGTCTGAGCAGTAAATATGCATATCAGAAACCATACTTGGCCTTGGATGTGTTGGGTTGTGCATTAGCCGGTGCCTGTTTAGATCCAGATGTGACCCCTCGATTCCAAGGTAGTTTTAATGGTTAATTAAATCCCTTGAGGTGTGTATGATTGCTGTAGTTCTCCGGTAAACGAGTCGCTGAGCTCCTAGTAGGCTCTAACAGAGGAATGATTCTCGTACAAGTTGTTAGAGCAGGCAGTTTTATACTCTCCAAGTGGTTAAACAACCCCTCATGATGCAGCTAGGTGTGAATCTCCTGTTTTTTTTTGGCATCAATAACGCTCCCAAGAGGAGTTTAAATGCAAGAGAGGACTGAAAAGAGACCATAGTGCTAGCATTGGGATATGATGCTATGAAGTGTTGCTATTTTGTTCTTTGCTAGAGCTGAAGCCCAACCCTTGATGGGATAATTGAGAGATCAGATATTAGGTTCTGATACTCCTGGGGTAAGTGACTGTATTCTTCAAGGTAAACTCGTCAGAAGTGAGTGGGCGGTCTTCTACTTCAAGTGAAATGACACCAGGCAGGAGAAGTAGAAACCAAAGGGACGTTATGCAGGAGCATTTTTAGATGGCTGTCCACTTACTAAAATAATCCCAGAACCTCGGGCTTGGAATCCTAGCTTTCTATAAGAACCATAGCTCTGGGGTCTATCAGGTCTACCAGGTATTTAGTTGTCATGATATGCTCTGGCTTGGCTGGGAAACTCACAAGCATCTCAAGAATGGTTCATGAAGCGCGATCCTTCTAGGGGCTCAATGTCCCTTCTTCATCTTCTCCTGATCCTTCGATCCTTTCGGCAGATGGGCGCGTTTACTGGCCAAGGGCAGGGCTTGGCCAGGATTCCATACAAGGGGAATCTGGACGAACATTAACCGTAGGGCAAAGATTTGTGGCATCGAAGATGTGAATAGCGGGATTCCACGTCACTTCGTAGGCCTAGTGAAGGATGCGCTGGCATTGGGTTTGTGTCATATTGATTTTGATGCTGGCCAGCCTTTGTATTTTGACACTTTGAACTGCGTGTAGAACCGTTGATCAAGCAATACGAGTATCCTCTCTTTTGTCAATAAGCTCTCTGCTTTCTCCGTTTAGTAACCTCTACTTGGTACGATGCTCACCACAATTTCGGTCAGTGTTTTGTTTCGTCTGATGCCTGTGATATGAGACGTAGCGTTGTCCCATTGGAAGCAGGCACTCGGTTAAAAACGAAGGATTTGCGCTAATCCCGAGTGGCCTGAGTTCCTGAAGGAAGGGGTTTGATTGGGTGCATTGACGTTACAGGTGATCGATCCTCCATTACTGAAAAGCAACGATGATGGGAATTGCTTTCTCGTATTAGCGTTGCATGTTTAGGGGTTTCTGATTTTTGTACATGGCTTCCTGATAATTGATCTTGTAGAGGCCACCAGATATAATAAGTTTCTCGGGTCAAGCAACGTCCTCATAATAATGACACAACTCAACCTCCTTGCCTGCCTGGTAATTAAAAGCCATGACAACCGACGCATGATGATCGCCGACCAGGACTGGCAAGATAGCCAATCAAAAGGCAGCATCAGGTGGGCCATGCTTAGATTACAGGGGACTGCGCTGTTCCTGCGCCTTGATCCGGAACTTCAAATATCTTGCTTGTGGCATCGATAAATAATCTTCATCTTCTTCTTCACCACAGTCGCTACCTCAACAAGCCAGGAAACCAATTTATCAGCATGACTAGACTCATTCATACCATCCTGCTCTCTTGGGCCACCCTGGTCGTCGCCCGTGAAGCGAAACAACAACCCGCGACGGCCCCGACGCTCAACCAGTACACCTCGCAGGGCTGCTTCAACAAGCTCCCAGCCGGTGCCCAGCTTCAAAAGACCAAAGCCGATTTCGTCAGCTCAGGATCATGCTCTCAAGCTTGTCAGAGGATCAACAAGTTTGTCGCCGTGACCAGTCCTGACGGATGCCACTGCGCCGACACGTATCCCCCCGAGTCGGCCCTGGTCAAGGACGCTCAGTGCAACAACCCGTGCCCTGGATATGCCCCCGAGGCTTGTGGTGGTGAAGATCCTGCGTCATACAGTATCTGGAACACGGGTATCAAGGTGGCTGTCGACAATGACGAAGGCGATGGTAGCTCTATCAAGAAGATCGAGGCAACCATCACTATCAGCAGCATCACGCCCCCCTCGACTCCTCTGCCTTCCAAGCTCCCCACGACCACTGAAAGCTCTGCTACTGAAAGTATCACCGCTGAAGGCGCAACTGCTGAAGACACCACTGCTGTGAACACACCTACCAAGGGCACCACCACTGCCGAGAGCACCACCGCCGAGAGCACCAACGCCGAGAGCACCAACGCCGACAGTACCAACGGCGCCCAGGGTACCCCCAGCTCTACTACCACCGACATCCCTAGCGCCGCCGCCCCTAGACTCTCATCACCCGTTGGAAAGTTCATCAGGATGTTCAAGGTCTTTTTCCACTAGGGTTCTGGTTGTCAGTCTCTAGCGGTGAGGGTGTCAACTGTGGTCGGATTTGTATGGGCCGGCTGGGTCCGGGTATAGAACAGCGGTTGAGAAGGCTGGAACACTTGGCAACTGGGAAAAAAAGGCTTCATAGATGGACTAGACATGAACGTACAAGTAACTCTGTGGGAGCCGTCAACGTGATATGCCCTCGTTTAGCCTGCGATATGGAGTCGGAATGAGAATGTGCTCCGAAAAACAACCGGAGATTGTCTCATGGCATTATCCAATATCTAGGATTGGGCAAGATTAGAAGCCTCGGGGCCTTGAAAATGGCATCAAAGCGCAATGTATAGAGATCTGGTCACTGACCTTGGTTGGATCTATACGAGTTTCGATATGGATATGACTTTGTCTTAGTACACCACCGAAACTTGATCACCGGTTCGCACCACCCAACTCTCAACTTTCTCTACTCCCCACATGACTGTAAATAATGCCGTGCAAACTCGTCCACCTGGGCAGCACCAACACTGCGTTCGAGAAGGGATGGATCGTGGAGACTGTAGATGAACAACGGGCCGGTGTGTCGCGCAATAGCCTCCCATCGTGCCGAAGAGGGCGCCTCCCACAATTTGGCATGAGTTGTGACCTGAACAACCCCCCCCGTACCTCTCTATCTATCTGTCTATCTATCGTACGCGGTTATCCCATCAAGGGCCGGGTTCCAGCTATAACAAAGAACACAATATTGAAGATTTCTTATTAGATCCCTTGTCTTAAACTGAGCGGCGTCAGAAAGGCATGTGTCCTTACGTCTCGTATTTCCTCAAATTCAGAGTGTCTTGGGACCCAGGCACCTGGTGCGGAGATGCTTGAAATCTTGCGCTGTGGTGTCAGGGTAGCGATATCCAGTTATGTTGATGACCTGTGCGAACGGGATCCAATTTCCCTGCACCGCTACGAATCTAATATGTGAGAGACAGGATGTTAACAAAGTCCAAGCTAGGGGTGACCTCGATAGGTTCCTTACATTGCGCTCAGAGCTACCCTCTCAGCTGCGAACTTGTTCAGGGCTGCCATCATGGTGCCCTGCTCAGAAGCCATCATGTTGGCCGGGCTTACGTCGTCCGCGTCAAAGATCAGAGTTGTGCTATTGATGCTGGTGCATCGTGGAGCAACATGCGCGTAGCTATGGTCGGTCGCGTGGACGGAATTTTCCATGTGTACGAAGCTGGCCTGGATACTATCATCACTGAGAGTAAGTGGATGATTGGCCCTTGAGGAGACGTGAGTGACTGTTTTCATCTCCTTTGACTAGCTAAGCTAGCCATAGAAGCTTACGAATATGTAACGAATCGGTCTTTTGGGATCGCCGAGTAGTAGCCCACCGCGTCGTTAAGGGCAATAGCCTTTGCGCCGGCAGCCAGTGATGAGTCGGCCGAGGAAAAGTGCCAGCGGTTGATACATGGCATAGTAGTTCGATTACTTGCCCAAACATGCGTTACGGTCTTTTTCAGTGTTTCTCTGACCCACCGCATGACAAGCAGGCTCTGGTGTGGTGAGCGTTTAGCACGACGACGTTGTTGCCGATTTCAAGAATTAGCTGGCGATAACTGGGAGCATCCGTCACTGTGAGTAGCCAGACACCCGGGAGATCCTTCCAGTGTTAGAACACGGTGAGTTTTGCGAAAGTGCCAGTGTACTGGCCAGTCAATCTATAGTAAGCATTGTTCTCGCCGATCTCTGCAAAGCCGTAGAGCCTGTCACGCCTCGGCTTATAAGCTGGTAGACGGCCAGGAGGTCCGTCGAAGCGTGTTGGTGATATTTCAGTGTTGACAAGAACAATGGCAGCGGAGTAATACGTCAACAGATGTTTGCTATTGTAAATAATTTGGAAGCGACAGGGTAACTTGACCCCTTCAGCAGTCACGTAGTCGTTAAGAAACAGGTCATTGGTAGAGGGGCCAAAGAAGCTGTGGTTTTCGTACGAACGGATGAGATAGAGGAGATGGGTATCTTGGTCCACAAAATCGAGATATTGAGGGTCCGGTCGTAAACTTGGACAGGACAAGGTCTAAGCCAGCATAGATACCACCCCTAAAGGTCTAGAGGAGGTGCATCCCCAACATACTAGCTTGGTGCTCTTTGCCATCAGTGGTTCGTTCCATACGAATAGTGTGGTTATTATTCGACAAGACCTGCCACAAGGGTTTAGTGTCTTGAGTCGAGTCTCGTAAAAGAAGTGAGCTGACTATCTTGAGAAGAATAGGGGACATGTTGACGGCCTCTTGTACTAGGAAGGCTACCAGAAGGCCTAAAGAGACGATGATTAGTCATGGGGAATAAGGAAGAGGTGAAAGGTGCAATTAGCCAAGATAAGCACCATCTTTATACCCCTGGGGTGGCGCACTTGGGGCCAAAAGCAAGTCGCTCCTTTCTACGGTAGCAGCGAAACCGTTGCCTCCGCCCCGGACGACGAGGGAGAAGTCGACTGGCTCTAGGTTAGGACGAGCCTATAGGAAGTTGACTGGTGACGCAGAATTAGCAATTGTCCCCTAGGTCGCGTTTCTTGTGCACCTCAAAACCCAATGCCATATAACGCCGCAAGAGGCAAATCAACACCCACCATATGCTCTCAACTTACGGGGACTCCTAGCTTAAAGTCCATTCATTTTTGGCGTTGGAGTTGAATTGCTCGTGCTGGAAACCATTCGTAACCTCAGCTTGCATTACTCTTAATGATGTACGGGTACGAAGCGGCATCAACACTAACAGCCAATAGGCTACCTATGCCCGGCAAAGTTGACCTGCCAGGGGTAGAAGAATATGGGCGGAACAGGGAAAGTTAAAGTTCATCTATCGTCTACACTAGCCCCTTTTTGACCCATCCCCGACTCAACTCCGTCAGGATCAGATCAGGGGCTCCAGCTGGTAAACTTTGACTAGACCAGGGCTTCATCTGCAAGCCCTCGGACTTATGAGGTTTGAAAACCCTATGTCCGCAGGGTACTTGTCTATAATAATTGGCTCATCGTCTTCACTATACAAGCTACTTGGGCCTTCAGCTCGTGTTGTCATTCCACTCTACACAACTTGTCCATCATGAAAAGTGGTGTTTCGTTCAATCCTGATAAGGACATTCCCGACCTCTCCGGAAAGGTCATATTGGTTACTGGAGGTAATGCCGGGTTAGGTCATGAGACCGTCCTGCAGCTCGCCAAACACAGCCCTGCGCACATCTATCTTGGAGCAAGATCAGAAGAAAAGGCCAAGCAGGCCATCAAGGAGGTCCAAGAAAAGGTCCCCAATGCACCACCCATCACCTTCCTCCATCTCGATCTCGGATCCCTTTCCAGCACGAAAGCAGCCGCTGCCTCGTTCCGAGCCTCATCAGACCGCTTGGATATCCTAGTCAACAATGCCGGCATAATGGCCACGCCAGAAGGCCTCACAGAGGATGGATACGAGATCCAGTTTGGCACCAACCACGTCGGTCATGCTCTCCTCACAAAGCTCCTTCTGCCAACTCTGAAAGCGACCGCCACCAGCTCTTCTGACGTCAGAGTCGTGTTCCTCTCGTCATCTGCAGAGGGTATGGCGCCCAAGGACTCGTACCATCTCGACAAAGCAAAGACGGCCATGCCGCATCTCGGCACCTGGGCCCGTTACGGCCAGTCCAAGCTCGCAAACATTCACTACAGCGCGGCGCTCGCGAAACGCCACCCGGACATCAAGTTCATCAGTCTTAACCCTGGAGTGGTGAAAACCAACCTGAGCAAAACGTTTATCAACACCAGTGGTGCTCTGTTGGGCATGGCGTTTAAGTTTGTCGGTTATATAATGTCGAAGAGCGTCGAGGAGGGGGCTTTGAACCAGATCTGGGCTGCAACTGGTCGAGACGTGGAATCCGGGGTCTTTTACTCTCCGGTTGGTGTCACGGGGAAGGGTTCGGCGCTGAGTAATAATGAGGAGGTTCAAGAGCAGTTATGGGAATGGACGGAAAAGGAACTTGAACCATATGTACTATAGCAGTGGTGAACCCCAACTGGCAGAAGGCGGTATGCAGAGGGGCTACCGGGTGGAGCAACAGCTTATAAGACTTATTAATATCAACATTTCTTATTAGAGAAGGCGGCATTAGTTAAGGGAGCGGCAATGTAACATGTGTTACCAAAGGCTCAATAACTAGATTAGGCACATCTGCACAAGTATCTCTATGTGATGGCTGTAAGCGTGATATGCTCGTGGTTGTGCATACGAGATGACGCCAAAACGCTTGTTGTACGACACAGCATCCGAATCATCTCGGTAAGATTACCAAATCCCCGGTAACGGGAATAACTGAGTGCGATGTGGAACAGCCCTAAGATGCAAGGCTATATACAGGTTGCCTTGTGTCTGGGCTGATCCTTGGTATATTGGTATCCAAACATGGTCACCGTGACAAGGCAACTGGCAGCTCCCCAGGCAGCATCCCAACCTCCAAACATGAACCTCAGTATCGTTGTAGATATGAGTAAAACACCGATTCCAGCGAAGAACGTGGGTCGTGATGAGAGTAGCCAGCCTTCTTCGATAATCAACCCCTGAAAGGGCACCTCATAGAGTGAAGGGCATTCCCATTTGTCACAGAGCTTCAGGACATCACTGCACACTCATTTGTTAGCCAATTCAGTCAAGCTTCTGTGTGGTGTAATAGTATGAGCGGTTACAGGTGTGAGTAAAACAGGTCCGTAGGAAGGAGGTTGTTTGCCTCGCTCAGTTCAGGACGTTGGAAGGCCAAGGTGAGGAGTGATCTCCCGGACAGTTGCAACAGCTTTCTCTGCGCTTCTCTGATCCCCTCAAAGACGCATTGGTAATGTTGCCCTATATCATCGCGTGCACTTTCGCACATAACGCAGTGGTCGAATACTCGTCGCTGCTGGTCGTAGTAACATGGGTCGTCAATCTGGGGCTCCTTTTGATCAACGATCGCTCGCTGACGCTGCATCAGACTACGCAGGTCCTCTGGTGTATAGGCCCCGACAAATTCAATGTTGTAATTGCCACATGTTCTATTGGCATTACGCGATTCGATCTGTCCGAGAAGTGATACTTTCTGTTCCATGTGAGCATGCGTACTTTTGAGTTTATAATGGCAATCCGTACTGATGCCAATGACACCTGTTTAACACCGTAGAATGGAAGATGGTGCCTCCAGCCTTTATGAAGAGCAGCCCATGAATCTTGAATTAGACTCCAAAGGGCAACATGATCATTGGCTGTGATGGTTGAAATGGGAATTTTAACCGGCAGGATGCGACATGCTGGGGAGTTGCCGCAGCAGAGAAGCAGAACACAGGACTCGTCATTTTCTGAACCAAGAATCGGCTGTAGTATCTTTTGCAATTTTAGGGTCTGGGCTTGATGGGCTGCATGCGATTGGAGCCCCTCGGTTACTTGGCAGGACATTCTGGGCCTGTCTTGTCGGCCTCTATTTTCTTGACCGTGAGCCTCAGCGGGCGAGTTCCCCTCGGACGATGAGTGGATGTCTCGGTCTTGGGATGGGCCATTGATGCCAGTATCGACTGTCTGAGAGCATGGTGGAGATGGAGGGAGGAATAGGGAGCCCTGCGCTGCTTCAAGATCATATTCGCAACGGGATCGGAATGGGTGTTGCAGGACTGGGCTCGGTGGCTTTGGAGCGGTCATTCTCTGAAATTTTCAACAGTGACTGAGCTCAAAACCATCCATTTAAGGGGAACAGGAACTAGAGGCTTAAAGACAAAGTTGACTTATGAGGCTGTGCTTCCAAGGCTAAATCCAAGGCTTGATCAATGTTGCCATCCTTAAGCAGGAGCAATGTTACGGGATAGTTCGCCAGAGGCGCAGCGCAAGTCACATCATATTTGTGATGTGTGCTGCACCCCAACATGCCTATATGTGACCCCTATTGGTTGCACACTGGCTTTGAAAACCCCCAGGCTTTAAGTGGCTTGCAGATGGGCGTTTGGAGGGCGAATTCATGTCGACAATACCGGGCTCTGATTGCTGGCCTGATTTACAATGTCAATGCCAACACAGCCCAGCTGCACTTGTCTGCCTTGACAGAAACGAGCACTCAGCCTCAACTTGGCTGACACATGCATGTATGCCCAACGACCTGCCAAGAGTTTCGGCATCTACCAGACACAATGCATTCTTTGTCTACATAATTCGGGGCTTTTCACCTCCCATCCTGGAGTAGACGGCCACCTACTCTGTAGGCCAACCGATGACCATGGCTGATCCATTCTCGATTGCTAGCGGCGTCGCCGGCATCGTTTCTCTTGGCATTACCATTTGCAGTGGTCTTGATACATATTTCAGCGCTATCAAAAACCAAGATGATGATCTGAAACACGCTTTGGAGATCTTGAGTCTGCTCCGAAGTTACGTCGAGTTGATTCGACCCAATGCGTCAACCCTCAGCCACCGGTATGCCCAATCTACCGGTCTCGTCATCTGAGCACTAGGATCCTGCGAGAGCGAGCTTAGAGCTCTAAAGGAACTCGTCGACAATCTGAACAAAATCGATGGCTCCTCAGATGTGGCACGCAAGTGGGAGAGGTCTAAATCAGTCATCACCTATCCATTCCAACGGAAGAAGTTGACGCAAGTCCAAGATCAGCTTCTGAAGGCGACAGGAACCCTGGGGACTGTTGTCCAACCATTAATTCTGTACGATGAACTCCCATGCTTCAATATATCTGCTAATCTCGATAGAAATGTCGGTGTGGGCGTCAGCGACGATCTTGGGGCTTTCAGAAGCGCCGTCCAGGACAATCACTTGGTCACAACAGCCTTTCTAACACGACTTGAAACCAAAATCGAGATGATTGAAGGATCAACTCAACAGACAAAAACAAGACTCACGGAAATCTCCGCCGAAGTCGAGGAACAAAAGGCGCTAGCATCCAGCAGCCAGATGCTGGCCAAGGCTACCAGCCTCATGGTCTCGGAGAAGCTAGATGCAATCGTAAGTAGCCCTAAAGAGTACGAGTGCTGTCTCTGATGAAAGGAGCAGGAAAAACGCCCTTGGTCTGGTCCGCAATCCCATTCCATTGGCACATCACAGCAAAATGCAATTCCACGGTACTTGAGAAACGCCATGATCGAAAGCAAACACATCCAAGAATCTACCACTGCAACCTGTCCCTGCCAGGGACAAAATGGGGGAACAGGCCGACAGCCGCTGACGATGTACAGATTTCCGGGAGGTTTGACCATGTCTCACCAGGTAGTGTCGAAGGGAGGTCATCAGCCTGGATGCTGTTTTTACAAGAAATCCACGAAGACCACTATAACCTACACTGGATTCCGGTACCTCGTCTCAAAGGTCCTGAGCTTTTCTTTGCAATGCGATTACCAATGTGGAGGTTGTCTAACCACACAATCGCTACGAACGTACAATGTTAGGAAAACGAGCCGAGCCTTCGACACCTTTCGATATCCTGGTGAAAGTAACGGGGTATTCCGCGCTCAGAAATACATCGAGGAATTGAAAGTGGCATACACGTCGGGGGGGGCGTCACCTTTTGATGTTAATGAACGTGACGAGAATGCCGCCCACATGTGCATCGAGGTAGGTTCATTGATTGAAAGAACTGCATACTTGAACTTGACGAGGCCCATAGTTTTATGACTATGTAACCCTAAGTTCACAAAGCTCTACGAGGCTTGAAAACTTGGCAGGTTTAAGGATGATACTCCTGTTCCTGCAACAAGTGGGCGTTGAAATTCATGTGGGCACCAATCACGAGAGGTATGCCGCATTAGGTCGACGTCCCTGACTCTGGAAATAACTGGAATTAGTTCAATGCTCGAATATATTTTCTGTAAAAAACAGCAATCCCATATTCTAGGTCCAGTCTATGATGTGCTTGCGAACTGCGAGTCACAGTTTGACCTTGAGCTTGACCATAAGCGCGCCAGGTACCGAACATATCGTGGCTTCAAGTACTCATTTAACTATCAGTTGCAATGCCGGGCTGACGTCGCAGAAGGTTTTTAGCCCTCAATGACCAAAATTGTGCCAGAGGGATGATGACTGACGATGAAATAGGTTTGGGATATAGAAACCTTTATCTGGCCGTGTTGAAAAGAGATGAAGCAAAGCTCAAGGAACTCATCAAAAACCCTAAATTTGCCGAGTATGTGGATGAAGAGGACTTTATGGGGCAAAATATTTTGCATTTTTGCTTGAGTTGGGAAATCGGCTTGCGACTCCTCCTTCAGCAAGAGGCAACCCACCACCTGGTTAACCAGCCTGACACGAATGGAACGACGCCCTTGGCAGATGCACTGATACTTACCGGTTATCTCTATCACAAACCCTGCGGGGCGGAACTGGGCTCTGACTGCGATTGCTCTACTGCCGTTGAACTGCTCCTCGAGACAGACTGCCCTGTGGGAGTCGGCTTATTTGGCGACTGGGAAACAAACAGAGCTTCGTCAAAAGCTAGGATAGTTCTGCTAGAGCACCTCGGGCAGAGGCGGGGGCGGTTACATCGGCTGGCACTGCAACACCTTCCTGAAGCAGAACTACGAGATCTTGGAGTCTCGCGAAACCAACTGCCTGACACGAGTGCCCCTGCCATATGGGAGAAGATTCAGTCACTTCACCAGAGCGGAGTTGTGAGGGTGCTCCACAAAGGTCTAAAGCCTTGGAGCGGAAGCAAGCAGGTCGATCGGTCTCAGAAAGGGATCTTCCATCTTCTGCGACACGTTAGGGAAGCCGAAGTTGCGTTCAATCTCGGATTCAAGAGTACGGATACACCCGATAAAGACGGTCTAACACCAATCATGTTTTTAACCCCATGGGACTTCGCCAAACGAGAAGATATATTTCAATACGCCGACTGGCTTATCAAGAAAGGTGCTAGACTTGATCGTTGCGCCAATTCCTTGGGGATATCTGCTGCTCACAACCTGGCTTACCATCTTGGAGAGTGGGTCAGTTTCACATCCCTCGACGGGCGACGGCACGTCCAACCGTCACCAATCATTGTTTCGGTGCTCTCAGTTTTGGCATACAACACTATGCAGTCTCGTTTCCCCTGTCCCTGCACTACTGAGGAGTTATCGCGGCCTCTGCACCTGTTTGTGGTCTCCTCACTGAGTCAGACTCGCGACTATGAGCGCTGGGCTCCAGAGTATTACTTCGATTGCAACGTATACTACAAAACGGCCCTGGTTGTTTACCTCGTTTGTCTTCTCCGCGATATCGCCAGCGACGTGGATACAACTTACCTCGCAAAATCAATCATCCGTGTTCTAACCATGAAGGCCCTAAGAATCAAACACTTGCCATGGTATCATGAGTGCTTCACATACCCTGAAGAGAAGGTCCAAAAGATAAAGGAGGAGTGGGAATGGGATGAAAGGCTTGATGAGGACCGAATCTTGATCGAAGAGCTTGACGAGCTGACTCAAGAGTTTGAGCAAGAATTCGCGAACCAGAACCTCTCCATTGAAGACTTTTTGCGGCTTCATTGGCGCCCCAGGATTCGTCAAGTCCGGAGGGAACACAAACAAGCACTAGATGAAAGCCAAAGACAGCAGCTTCGCCAAATTGGTGTGGTTTTGGATGGCGAGCGTGAGAAGGATGTGGATTCTGAAGATGAGGACTCTGAAGATGAGGATGCTGGGGGAGATATCCGGGATAGGAGGCTAGTGAGTGAGAATGAGCCGGCCGAAGTGAAGGGGGACGCAAACAATGGCAATATTGGGCACTTGGGCAGATGTCAGTAAAGGATTTCGTTGTTCTAGTCTTTCAATTTGACTGTAGGTTTTACAACTACTCTAGGCTCAAGTTCCAAATTTCTCATGATACTCACTCTTTGATGCCTCGACAGTCGTGAATTTGGAATGATAGAAATGATAATACTCTGTATCATCCCGCATAACTTACGGCACTCTCCTATGGGAGAACTCACAGCTTATTGCTCAACCAGGTCTGTTCCAAGCTGACCCTGATTCCCTCAACATCTTGAGCTTGTGACAATCGCCATGGCCCGGTTCTCGGAAGAGCCGGTGAGGCTGACTTGAGCTGAGCCACACAGAATAAGCAGACGTCAAGAGATTCTGCCCCGGGAGCTCGGATCACGGAATGTCAGACTTGGATCGGCGGATTCTCCATTGGCCCACGTGTAAGTACAGGTTGCAAGGGGATTAAATGTTAAACATCGGGCCCTCTCACTGTATCTTATTACTGTAATTGGCCAGAATTTGCCACGGCGGGAC